>PVHX01013150.1:0-56054 GCA_004024805.1 Geosciurus inauris | reverse complement strand
TAGCTGGGCACGGTGGCGCAAGCCTGTAATCCCAGCACTTTGGGAGGCTGAGACAGGAGAATTGTGAGTTCACAGCCAGCCTCAGTAATGGTGAGGTGCTGAGCAACTTAGTGAGACCCTGTCTCTACATAAAACACAAAATAGGGCTGGGGATGTGGCTCAGTGGTCGAGTGCCCCTGAGTTCAATCCCTGGTATCAAAAAACAGAAAGAAAGAAATTTAACTAAAATTTAGTAAAAAACATACAAATGAACAACAACAAAAAAGAGCAAGAGCAAGCAAGAGAGAAAATTTGTTGCTTCACATAACAGAAAACACTCGCTTCAGTTCTAGCTGGATCCAGGGTCCCAGATAGTATCCTCAAGCCTCTGGTTTCTTCTTTTCCTTTCTTGGCCCTGCTGGCCTCTAGATTGGTTCTGTTCTCAGACAGCTTACTTCAGTCGAAGGTGAGATGACTATCAGCACCTCTTAGACTTCTACTCTATAATCTGAGCCACCCAGCAGGAAGCTCAATTAAAGGCCTGGAATTAAGTTGCAGGCACTGTTGGGCTGGCACGGGTCACCTGCATTTATCTCTCTAATGTTGAAAGTGTATCTAATTAGCCTCTGGATCCCCTACACCCAGCACACTGCCTGAGACACAAGCAGGTAGATGGGTGGATGGAGAGATGAGGAAGAGGTTGGAAAACACCAGGCCCTTTCACATGTGCACAGAGAACTCTGCAGACGAGCAGAAAAGTCTAAGGAAGTTGGAGGAGAGCACTGCCCTTGTGGGGCATTGTTTTCTTATTAGGAAGGTCAGGGGAGAGGGAAAGAGTGGCAACACTCATGTGGTGGTCACCTGCACAGTGCCTGGCGTTCACTAATACTGTATCAATTCATTCTCAGGTTGTATAAAGTGGCATGGAAGCTAGGCTTCCCCAAGGTCATCTGACCCCACCCTGCTCCACAGCCTCTTTAGGGCCAGACAGACCAGAGAATGCACTGGGCCTTGCTGATGAGTTTGAACTTTGCTCTTCATTTCTGTCTGTCCATCTTTACAGTGTATCTGGCTCCTTGGAAGGGCCTCTGGTCCCGTCTCCCTCCAGAGCAGGTGGACCAGTCAGAACTGCCAGAAAGTTAACTCAAACTTATTGGCTTATATGGAAAAGTTATTGCTTTATATAACAGAAAATTTAAGGGATTCAGGCACAGCTTGATCCATATAGTCAAATGATGTCTAGTCATATCTCGTTTCTGCAGTTCCCTGCGTGGGCTTCCTCTGGCCAGCTTGTCCTATGTGGTAACAAAATGGTTGCTACTAGTGCTGTGATGACATCCTTACAGCTTACTAACCCACGCAGAAGAGAGCTGCTTTTCCCCAGCAGCTCCAAGATGCATTTGTTTAGGACTGTACAGGCTTGAACCAAGCATCCATCCCTGAGACAGTGCAACAGGCTCGCACTGGCAGGGGAAGCAGGGACCAGGGGCCTCCCCCAGATGCCTCCTGAACCTCATGGACAGTCACTGAGGAAAGGTTGATTCCCCCGAGGAAACTACAGGTGCTGCCACCAGTAATGATTCTGGGCTGGCAGCAGCCAGACAGGCAGATGCCCGTCCGGTGCCCTCACAGGGAGGCACTGGCCCCTACTTAAATACACAGTGAACCGTGTGGCAGGGTCTTTGGCGCCTACTGGGGATCTCATCCTCACTCTTGTGTTCTATGGACAGCTGCTTCTCAGAACGTCCACCCACTGGCCTTGCGACTGTCCTCTGCAGCAGCCCTGTGCCTGCCGCCCCCTTCCACGCTGCAGACCAACTGGCATTTCAAAGCAGCCTGAATCTGTCCCGGCATTCTCTCTTCAGGCCCTTCAGGCTCACCACTTCTGGGGCAGGTCTTTCAGGTCCTTCACCCGCATGTTTGTGCTGTGTGTGGCACAGGGCCCTCCAGGGGTGAGGACATTGTGTGCCTCAGTTTCTTCATCTGTAAAATGAAGATAGTATCTGCCACTTAGCGGCTGTTGTGAGGATTAAATGAACATGGTATAGCCAGGCGCAGTGGCATATGCCTATAATCCCAGTGACTTGGGAGACTGAGGTAGGAGGATGACAAATTCAAGGCCAGCCTGGGCAATTTAGCAAGACTCTATCTCAAAATAGAAAGGGCTAGGGATATAGCACAGTGGTAAAAGTGCCCCTAGGTTCAATTCCCAGTAACACACACACATGAACACACACACAAACAGGAAAAAAAAAAAGTGAGTAAAGTATAGTGTTTAGAACAGTACCCAGCACATAGTAGTCGCTCAATAAACACCAGCTGTTACTCTTATCACTTCAGCTGCAGACAGTACATCACAGTCCCTGTTCCATTCCTGTTCAGTGGCAGGTTCTTGAGTTCAATACAACCCGTAGGTTTTTATAACTGAATAACTGTAGAACTCTTCCACATATATCAGCTCATTTGAATCTCATAACTTTGTGGACTGGACAGGACAAATCTTATTAATTCTCTTTACAGAGGAGGAAACTGGGTTTGAGAGGTTAGGCCTCTTGCCCAAAACCACACAGCCCATCAATGATGGAGGTAGGATTTGAACCAGTTTCTTGCTGTTTCTTGAACTTCTTTGTATCACCGGGCCTTTGCCTCAACTCTGGCTGTTCCTCAGCCTACTAGACAGTCTTCTCTTCCTCACCCTCTCAGGTCCAGCCCCAACCCTCTAAGTGACAATGAGAGTGAACATTTATTTAGCACTTGCTGCTCAGCAGGGAAGAGCTTCAGACTCGCTTTTAGGTGATCATCTCCATAGCCTTATGCGGCAAATAGTTACAGAGGGGAAGCCCGCGAGAGAGGTGAAGTATCCTGCCCAAGGTCACTCAAGAGGAGTGACAGCCAGGAGTCACACTTGTACAACAGCCCAGTTCCAGGGAAAACCTTTCTTGCCTTCCTTGTCGCTGCTTCCGTATGTCCCTGGGAATCCGAGGATGGGAATAGGCTCTCTCGATTGTGACGCTGGGCGTCTGCCTCTGCTGGGCGCCCTTACGGCCCTTCTCCGGCTTTTCTCTGTCCACCAGGCGGAGAGCTCCTTAGCGGCGGGAGCCCTACTGATTTGTCTGCGTGGCCCCTGGCACAAAGCAGGCGCTCTATAACGGCCAGCTATTTCATTTGTTCCTCGACCCAGTCCTGGGAGGCAGGAGGACAGGGTTCCCCGGGTGAAGATCTGAGACCCAGAAAGACCAAGTGACTCCCCAGGCTACCCATTAGTCCATTAGGAGCCGCGACAAGAGCCTGAGTCTGGTCCGCGCAGGGCTGTCCCTCGTCTGGCCCCGGATCCCTCGTTCCCAACCACACCGGGGAGAGGACGGGGGCGCAGCCTGCCTGGGGAGAGCGCCAGCTTTCACGAGCCAGGGAAAGGATGGCGAGGAGGCTGGGGGCGGGCTGCAGGAGGGAAGAAGGAACAGAGTATTTTAGCATTTTGACGTTAAAAGAAGTGCAGATTCAAGTCCCAGCAGCATCTGTTCGGCTCGGAGCTGGCAGCGCAGAGCTGAGCTGCTCGCGCAAAGAGGCCAGCGCTGCAGCGGGCTGGAGTCCCAGCGCGCGCCGCCTCCGCCTCCGCGGAGGGCAGGGCCAGCCTCTCCAAGAGCTCCGCCCCAAAGGGGCGCTGCCACCCGGAGGAGGCGGGCGCACGGCCGCTTCTCATTCATTGTCTTGACAGAGCATCCTCAGCCAGCCAGTCTCCGGCTCCTCCAGCTCCTTCCTCCTCCTCCTCTTCTTCTTCCTCCTCCATTTGGGGGGTCAAGCTCATCCCTCTGCCGCAGGTGAGGCTGGGGTCCCCGGGCGCGGGGGTGGACTGGCTGGAGGTCCCCGGCGTCGCTGCCTTGGGCCACCTGTGGGGCCGGCGTGAGCGTGGGAGCAGCGGGCTGTGGGGGCGGGCGACTGTCAGCCGGACCTGGCTCAGACCCGCGCCAGGAGCCGGCCCAGAGGCTCTCGGGGAGGTCCCCGTGCCCGAGGAGAGCGAGGGGCCGCAGAGGGTCCCAGAGTGCTCTGAGGTGAGGGTGAAGGACCACCGCGGCCAAGATGGAGATGGGCACGCCGGGAGGGGCGGCGGCGTGCGCTGGGGGCGGGCAGAGCGGTGCTCAGCGACGAACTGCCCAGAATGCGAGTCTCTGGGCGGCGGGGTGGGGGTCAGGGTGGGGTGAGAGGAGCAGCTGCCCCGAGCTTGGAGACAGGAAGGGGTGAGAGCAAAACAAGAAAATACCAAGTTCCCCTTTCCGCGGTTTCTGGGCCTGGTACCTGCGGTGGGGGAGGCGGCAGGGTGGGGCCATGGCTTCCTGTCCCCCAGCCTCTGGTTTGGGGCTCTCCTCTCCCCAGGCCCAGCGGCTTACCTGGGATTCCTGTCCCCTATTTAAACCTGGTGCTCTTCGTTCACGCTTCTCACCTGCTTTCTAGCAGGCAGATCTCCTAGGCGGTCCTAGCTTAGGTAAGAGGGCTGCAGCCCAGTAAGAAGGCGCCAAGCCCGAAGGTAGATCAAGTGGGTGAGGCTGGGAGGTGGACAGGAGCTCTGGGCAGGGTGCCCTTAGCATGGCAGCATGAGCCCCTTCACCAAGCAGGAAGGTGGTGTGTTTGGGCACCAGGACAGCACCCTGGAGCGGAGGGAAGTGTTAGCAAATCACCCCTTGACTTCCCACACTCTGGCCCAGCTACCTTGGGGGCAACTATCCCAGCTGGACCTCAGAGAAGTCAGGGTGGGCCTCTCCCTTCCTGTGTGTGGTTCCAACGGGGCTGGAGATGACACTTAACGACACCTGCTCTAAGTGGAGGTGAGAGGCAGAGGTGTGGGGAGGAGGAGATGCTGGGACATGAGCCATCACTGCTTCTGGTGCCCAGAGACCTGCTGGGGAAGCCATCCTGCCACCTCCCTCCGTGGGCCTGGGTCCGAAGGCTGGGGAGGGCCAGCCCTGCCTCTGCCTTTAGGAGGGTCCCCGTGTGGGTGTGAGCAAGGTGGGCTCTGGACACAGTAGGAAAGAACCCACACTCTGGGCTGCCAGGACTGATGGCCGAGCATTGGCACCATGGGAAAGGAAGTACTCTGCATCCTGAGCCAGTCGGCCAGCAGCACACACTGGGTGCCCCATGCACCAGGCTGTTGTAGGGCTGAGGATGCAGGATTGAGAGGGGCCTGAGTGCCCTGAGGGTGCAGCAGGTGGGCTGGTGGGTTAGTCGGGAGTGAGGAAGGGCTGAGGGTGAGCGGGGTGATGGGTAGCATGCTGTCAGCCATGGAGTGAGGGTGGGGAGCCTCAGACATGATGCCAGGACTCTAAAATCCAGACTGAAGGTGTTCTGGGGGAGGCAGGGGCCACTGTAAGGTCAGAATTGACCTGAAGAGGGAAAAATTCTCAACCCTTGTGCCCCTAGGATGAGCCGGCAGGTGGTCCGCTCCAGCAAGTTCCGCCATGTGTTTGGACAGCCAGCCAAAGCAGACCAATGCTATGAGGATGTGCGCGTCTCACAGACCACCTGGGACAGTGGTTTCTGTGCTGTCAACCCCAAGTTTGTGGCCCTGATCTGTGAGGCCAGTGGGGGAGGGGCCTTCCTGGTGCTGCCCCTGGGTAAGGTGAGCCGCTGGAATCTTGGGACAGTAGCTATCTTCCTGAGAAGGCCTCTGTCACCTTGGCACTGGGTGGGTGGAGGACTGAATAGGTGATTGTCACTTAGCCTTCCTGGACCTCAATGTTGTCATCTATAAAACTGAGCTGGGCCAGATACGCCTTACGCTCCGTCTAGCTCCTGTGTGCATGGGCTGTGTGGAACCTGAAGCTCATGGGGCACCAGGAGAAGGCCGCATAGAGACCTGCAGACCCAGGACCAGGTCTCCCAGGTCTCAGCCTGGGGTTTTGTCCCCTCAGAAATAGAGAGGGCTGGGATGGCATCTGAGACTTGGTGAGAAGTGGTCTCAGGGCTGGGGACTCCAGGTCTGGGTTCGAGCAACCAGGCTGAGCCCCTGATGATGTAAGAGGCCTCCTTTCTCTCTCTCAGCCATGCCCCCTCCCCCTGCTGTGTGGTGACCCCCACCCCCAGCATACTTCTGTGCTCTTTGATGGGTGAGACAGGAAGGGGAGATGGGCTCTAAGTTGTTACCTTAAAAGGGCTGATGGAAGCAAACAGAAGAGGAAGTGGTTGTCGGGGTGAGAGCTGGGCCCGCACCCTGAGCGACTCTCTACACAGGAAGCCCTGCTGAAGCAGCTGGCCCCGGAAGAGGCCATTTCCAAACCTCTGCTCCTGCCTGGGGGCCACTTAATGGCAGACTTCCTTGGTCCCTCTTCATTTGGCAGGACACATCCTTACAGCCCCACCATGCACGCACTTCCCTGGTGAACCCCAACCTGACCCCTGACAGGTCTAGACCCTTAGCCTGACGTACCCATGGAGACCTCACTCAAGGGAGCTGGGGTTGGAGTGGGGACGCTGGCTCTCAGAGCCAGCATAGAGGTAGGGACAGCGACAGGCAGGCCATGGCCAGAGTCTCACACAGCATGGCTCGCCCCATCCTACACTACTTGTGACCAATCCTCCTGGGACTGGGACAGAACACAACCCAGGCCCTGGTCCACCTTCCTGTAACCGCACAGCCTGTCCCTCTGCAGGGGTGTGAGGAGGTTGGAATGGGTTTGGAGGGTCAAAGTGCCTCCACCAAAGGCTCTGCTGTGCCCTCTAGACTGGACGTGTGGACAAGAATGCGCCCACAGTCTGTGGCCACACAGCCCCTGTACTGGACATTGCCTGGTGCCCACACAATGATAACGTCATTGCCAGTGGTTCTGAGGACTGCACAGTCATGGTGAGTGCCGGGTGGGGGGTTGCTCAGGTGCTAGTACTCTAAGATGGAGCCGACATTTGGAGCCCCAAAGATTCACTCACTCTTTCTCTGCAGGTATGGGAGATCCCTGATGGGGGCCTGACACTATCCTTGCGGGAGCCCGTCGTCACCCTAGAGGGCCACACCAAGCGTGTGGGCATCGTGACCTGGCACCCTACAGCTCAGAATATACTGCTCAGTGCAGGTGCCGTGGGGTGGTAAAGGGAAAATGGGGGGCGGGGCTGGTGGTTGACATCAAGGTGGGTGGGAAGCTCATGGCTTCTGACACAGGGGTGGGGGGATTATGCAGGTTGTGACAACGTGATCCTGGTGTGGGATGTGGGGACTGGGGCAGCTGTGCTGACGCTGGGCCCAGATGTGCACCCGGACACAATCTATAGCGTGGACTGGAGCCGTGATGGTGCCCTCATCTGCACCTCCTGCCGTGACAAGCGTGTGCGCGTCATTGAGCCACGCAAAGGCACTGTTGTAGCTGTGAGTTGCCATGAACCCTGACCCTTGGCCCTGGGACCATTAGCCCACTACCCCATCTACCAGACCCTTGGGTACTGTACTCCCCTGCCCCCACCTGGTGATTGTCACTTAGCCTTCTGCTCCCCTGGGGTGTGTGTATGGGTGTCTGACATACCACCACCCTCTCTTTGCAGGAGAAGGACCGTCCCCACGAGGGGACCCGGCCTGTGCATGCTGTGTTTGTATCAGAAGGAAAGATACTGACCACGGGCTTCAGCCGCATGAGCGAGCGGCAGGTGGCGCTGTGGGACACAGTAAGTGCGTGATGGGAAGCAGGGGGTGACAGGAAGCAGAATCAAGGGCTGGAATCAAGGCTGGAGGCTGGAGTCCCTGCCCTGCCACTTGCCTGGCTAGGTGACCCTGGGTCTCAGTTTACCCATTTGAGATGGGAATTTCCAGTGGTTGGTCTGGGAGGACCCTCACCTGGTCACTGCCCAGTGAGGGTCACCATTGCAGGACTTGACATGGCCCAGCCTGTTGTTACCTCCCACCTGTCTCTACAGAAGCACCTGGAGGAGCCACTGTCCCTGCAGGAGCTGGACACAAGCAGTGGAGTCCTGCTGCCCTTTTTTGATCCTGACACCAACATTGTCTACCTCTGTGGCAAGGTGGCTCAGTCGGGAGGGGCTGGGTGCAAGGAGGTGGGCAGGAACAGTGTGGAGGAGCTAGACTGGAGGCATCTGTTGGTGCTGACCCTCCCTTTGCATGTACCACCTGCAGGGTGACAGCTCTATCCGCTACTTTGAGATCACCTCTGAGGCTCCATTCCTGCACTATCTTTCCATGTTCAGTTCCAAGGAGTCCCAGCGTGGCATGGGCTATATGCCCAAACGTGGCCTGGAGGTGAACAAGTGTGAGATTGCCAGGTGACTGACCCTCACCCCCGAATGGGGCTTGCTACTAGGGCAGTGCTGACCTTCACGCTGCGGGCACTGCTCACCTCCCTGTTTCCACAGATTCTACAAGCTGCATGAGCGGAAGTGTGAGCCCATCGCCATGACAGTGCCTAGAAAGGTGATGGTCCTGTGGCCCTTCCTGGGCTCCAGACTGGGCACTGACCTCTTGGGCTTGCAGGGTAATATGGTGACATTAACACTCCCATAACCATCCCTGGCCTTGCCCACAGTCGGACCTGTTCCAGGAGGATCTGTACCCACCCACGGCAGGGCCTGACCCTGCCCTCACAGCTGAGGAGTGGCTGGGGGGTCAGGATGCTGGGCCTCTCCTCATTTCCCTCAAGGATGGCTACGTACCCCCCAAAAGTCGGGAGCTGCGGGTCAACCGGGGCCTGGACAGCACACGCAGGAGGGCAGCGACGGAGACTGGTGGCACTCCCAGCTCGGTGAGAGGCGGGTGGGGAGCCAGGGGAGCCAGAATGGGCAGATAGAGAACTGGGGAGGGAGCTGTATGAATGTGCTCAGTACTCCAGTGGAAGAAGGCTGGTGTTCGGAGCTTTCCAAGTTCGCAATGTTGGGGCCGCTAGGAGTGGGTAATCCTGAGGCCTCAAAAAACAGGATTTGGAGCCTGGCACACCTGTTCTAGTATCTTGGGAGGCTGAGGCAGGAGGACCACAAGTTCAAAGCCAGCCTCAGCAACCCAGAGAGGCCCTACATAACTCAGGGAGACCCTGTCTCTAAATAAAATATAAAAAAGGGCTGGGGATGTGGCTCAGTGGTTAAGCATCCCTGTGTTCAATCCCTGGCACCAAAAAAAATAAAACAAAAACAGTATTTGGGTTTATAGGCCTATAGCTCTCTGGGAAGCAACTGGCTGACAGACAGAAGGGCCCAAGTTCTGGGTCTTTTGGAGGAGGGCTGAGCAGATGCCAGGTTAAGGGGGACCCTGGGAGGAGCTAAGCCTAATCTAACCTGGATCCTACAGGATGCTGTGTCCCGGCTGGAGGAGGAGATGAGGAAGCTGCAGACCACAGTGCAGGAGCTGCAGAAGCGCTTGGACAGGCTGGAGGAGACAGTCCAGGCCAAGTAGAAGACACAAGGCCTTCAGCTGGGGCAGGCTGCTCACAGCCCTCCATTCCCACCCAGGCCTCAGGCTATCATGGCAAAGAAGAAACAATAATAAAATGGCTTTATTTTCTTGTACTTCTTCAGACTCCGATGACTGCTTACCTGGATGCTGGGCCTGCTAAACTAACCTGCCCTTGAGCTTCCCCTTTAGTAGCCCTGATAGAACTGTCCCCATCAGGGTTGGGGGTGGGGGTCATCTCTGAATGTCCTATATCACAGGCTGTTGTTGGGGGAACCCACCCATGTTGATGTGGGTTGGGAGCTTGCTCTGTGTGTCCCAATTCCTTCTCAGAACTGGCAGACCCTAGTTGGGGGCCTCAGAAATTCCCATATTCACCCCAATTATGCTGTGCCTTGTTGACCAAAACATCAGGTTGCACACGACTATACTGACACTGCTGCTTGTGGGGACATGAACCAACAAGCACTTGTGCAGTGATCATCTTTCAAACTGCAGACTCAAAAGATAAAAATAACAAGGACTTTCTGTAAGAAAAGAGCTTAGAAACAGCCCAGCTTGCTGAAGGTCTGATTGTAAGTCACAGCCTAAGTCTGCCTGTTTTTGTTTAGAAATCCCCGCTGTACAGTGAGGCCCTTGAGGCCCTTCCTGTGGGTTCGGCTGGGGCCTGGCCTCTGTGAAAGAGGGACCTGGCAGGAATAGGTCTGTAGGACCCTACCAAGAGGGGGCTTAGGACTGGGCATGGTGGTGCATCCCTGTAATCCAAGCCACTTGGGAGGCTGAGGCAGCACAATTGCACGTTCAAGGCCAGTCTGGGCAACTTACCAAGACCCTGTCTCAAAACAAAAAATAAAAGGGCCTGGGAATGAAGCTCAGTAGTGAAGTGTTCCTGGGTTCAATCCCTAGTGCTGCAAACAAACGCAAATAAAAAGAGGGGACTTGAGAATAGGTTTTGATGCCCAACTTAGTGGGTGACCCTGCTGAACCAGGATGACACAGGGCTGTCTGGAATGGGTGTCTTAGCCATAGCAGGGTTTGGTTCATATCCTGCAAAGACAACAAAAACTCATTCCCAACCCCCATGTCATCAGCATGCCACAGAAGAAAACTATCAGGGTAGAGAATGCTGAGGACCAACATCCCTATCTGTACTCTCAGGAATTTGGTCTATGTAAGCCATGTGACCCTGCACAAGTCACCTCTCCAGGCCTCAGGTGGGCATCATGGAAGGGCAACCATCACAGCTGGGCAAATACAGCTGCAGATCCCACCATGGCTGTAGGTTGGGCCTTTTTTTTTTTGGTACTGGAGATTGAACTCAGGGGCACTCGACCACTGAGCCACATTCCCAGCCCTATTTTGTGTTTTATGTAGAGACAGGGTCTCACTGAGTTGCTTAGCACCTCGCCATTGCTGAGGCTGGCTTTGAACTTGCGATTCTCCTGTCTCAGCCTCCCAAAGTGCTGGGATTACAGGCTTGCACCACTGGGCTGGGCTTAGGCTGGGCCTCTTAAAGGAGTGACGCTCTGTCTCTGCATTTCTCCTGCACCATGGGATGATGGGCCCTTCTGGAGTCATGAGTAGACTCACTCACTAGTTCTGGTTCAGGGGAACTTAAAAATCTTCAGGAAATGATCCCCTGGATTCAGAAGGGCTATCTGTAACCACCTTGATTCTCAGGTTCACCGGCCCATTCTTTCCCAGATGGGAGCAAGAGAGGAAGGTGGGGGATGGAAGAAATCCAGGGACTAAAAAATTACCTTTGAAAACACAGGGTAACAGAGTGGGTGAGATGGCCGAAACATCTCATTTCTCACTCTCAAAAAGCCTTGGGTTCAAATGGGTCACTTGGTGTCCCTCAAATCTCAGAGAACTCTGTACAAGGTCCTACCAACCCGTGGTGCAGACTACTACAGATGTACCTCCCCCAAATTTGAGCCTTAGGACAGCCTTATTTTCCTCTCTATCCCTATGTCCTAAGCACATCCCACGTTCCTGAAAAATTCATGGTCCTCACATGGGCACCTCTGGACATATCAAGTCCAAGGCTATGGAGCTACTGGGCCTTCTTCCAGAAGGGGGCCAAAAAATGTCAGCATACCAGTTGGTGAAGAGCCTCCACTTAGCCCCACTTCCCCTGAGGTTTGTGAAGGGCTCAGGGGATCTGCAGGGGAATTCTTTATCATGCTCCTGATATTGGGGTGATGCTGGGGAAAGAGTTTTGTTCAGCTTATCAGGGTTCTCAAATCCTAAACGCTTTCTCACCTCTATATTATTACTAACATTATGACTTTTTGCAGAACTAGGGATTGAACCTAGGGCCTTCCACATGCTAGGTAGGCACTGAGCATATTTCCAGCTTTTATTTTATTTTGAAACAGGATCTTACCAAGTGGACCAGGCTGCCCTTGAACTTGTAATTCTCCTGCCTCAGCCTCCTGAGTAGGTAGGATTACTGGCATTGTTAGGTGGGGAGTGACAATACAGATTCCTAGGGGTCTACAAGAGGGGTTTGCAAGGTAGACCCTGGAAGGGTCTTAAGGACAGACCTTTCATTTTACAAGCTGGACACAGAAGGCTACATGGGGAGAGGAATTTGAATAGAATCAAGGTAGAGAGAAGCCAAGTACTACACTCAGCCTCAGTGCCCCTGCCACACACAACACACAGACACAGAAGCTGGCCCTGATTTGTCATTTAATGGCTGTGCAGGCCTCGGTCCCTCATTTCTGCTGCTCACGAGCCCACTGGTCTGGAGTCAGGGTTTTCTGCTCAAAGGCATGGATGTGCGGGAGCTCTTCTGCTAGGGATGCATTCACCAGCCTGGAGTTGAGAAATGGCAGGCTGACGCCTGGGTGGTGGTCCCCGAAGCTAGGGTGACCCAAGAGACGCCAAATGTCCCTGAGGTTCTACGCTCCACGGGGTCATGGACCACGTTGCTGGGGTAGGGGTTAAATAAAAGGGAATGAGGGAGTGGCTAGGGTTGTGGAAATGGAACTGGGGCTGCGCTCAAAGAACAGTTTCTGTACTTACCGGTGTCTATGAAGCAGTGGCTTCCCTTCGAACTTAGCCGACACCACTAGGACTCTGAAGCTGGTCGCGCAACGGCTGGGAGTCATGTCCTCCACCTCCTACCGGGCAGAAGGATGGTGTCCATGCCCAACCCGCTCCCAGGCGCCCTTTTCTTTCCTAGGGAGGGTCCAGGCAGCTCAACTCACCACGTGCTCCGCCTCCAGGTCTCGCTGCAGCTTCTCCCGGAGGTAGTCTGCGCTGAGTTCCATCGCGACAGCCCAGCGGGGACAGAAACCCACCTAGGACCGGACACGGTGCCTTCCGCCCTTAGTGGAGCCACTTCCGCTAGGACATCTACTTCCGCCCTCACTAGGGCGTCGTTAAATGCTGCACTTCCGCCCTCAAGCGAAACCGGATATGCCAACAGTCAAGGGTTTCAGCGCTTACCGTCTGTTAGCCAATCAGAGTCTGCGGGACGACCGACCCTGCTGGAGCGCACACTGGTTGGTTGGCTCTAGCCGTCCGCACAGAGGTCGGGGTTTTGAAGCCGGTGTTGGCTCCTAGCTCCAGCTCCGAGACGCCGCGTGAACCCACACTGTTGCGGGCTCAAAGGTGCCTCGCTTACCGCCGAAACCAGCATCTTGCAGTCCTGGCTACCCAGCCTTCCCTGTGGTCCTAGGTTACAAAACTCACCCCAGCTTCGGCCCCTGACCTACAAAGTTCCGATGGGCCCCGCGGGGAGCGAAGCGAGGCCGGAGCGTTTCTTCGGTGTCTACCTGCTCTACTGCCTGAACCCAAGGCATCGGGGCCGCGTCTACGTGGGGTTCACCGTCAACCCCGCTCGTCGGGTCCAGCAGCATAACGGCGGTCGCAAGAAAGGCGGGGCCTGGCGGACCAGCGGGAGAGGGCCCTGGTAGGGCGGCGGGTCTCAGTGCCGAGGCAGGCTTCAGGGAGGAAGAGGACCCGGCTGGGCAGAGGCGGGATAATAGGGGCGGGGCAGGCCTACGGCGGCGGCCAGGCCCAGTAACTGGGTGGACCTATCCCAACGGGCGGGGCGGGGAGGCGGAGCCCTGTGCTGCTCGGGTCAGAGGTTTGGCTGCGAAGTGGTCCAGCGACTCGGGACTTGGTGAGCAAGGCCTGAAATAGATCCTAGAGAGAGAGGACCAGAGGACGGTTATGTCCCTGCGACTGGAGGAGGGGCCTGAGGTCGGCAGATGTGAGGGTATGCACCTGTACGAAGAGGGCAGAGCCGCGTCCCTAGGCTTGAATCTCGTGTGAGGATGGCTCTTGGTGGCACTGGCAGCGTTAGGGATTCGGCATCACGTGGGGAGTGTGTGAGTTGGGGGCTCACAGGCCGCGCCCTTGTTCTCCTCCCCAGGGAAATGGTGCTTGTAGTGCACGGCTTCCCGTCTGCGGTGGCCGCCCTTCGGGTAAGACAGAAGATAGGGTGGTGGGCAGACAAGCGCGTTTGGAATGTCCCTGTGTGACCCCTATCTCGGCCTCCCCAATGCTCTGTCCTTCCCGCCCGCAGTTCGAATGGGCCTGGCAGCATCCGCACGCCTCGCGTCGCCTGTCACACGTGGGGCCGCGTTTGCGAGGCGAAGCCTCTTTCCTCTTCCACCTACGAGTGCTTGCGCACATGCTGCGCGCGCCACCCTGGGTGCGTCTCCCGCTTACACTGCGCTGGTTGCGCCAAGACTTCCACCAGGATCTCTGCCCTCCACCGCCTGCACACGTGCCGCTGGCCTACGGCCCGCCACCTACCCAGGCCCAGGTCCTCAAGCGCTGCCCTGGGTCTGTTGTAGACAGGGAGCATGAAAAGGACCCAGGTGCACAATCCTGTTGCACCCTCTGCACCCGAGCCCTTCAGGTGAGATCTACGCCAAGTTGGGGCAGGACTAGGGTTCAGAAGACTTGGGGTCAAGATGTTTGCTGAGCAGGCATGCAACTAACTCCCTGACACATCAGTTGGCAGTTCTGTAACATGCAAAGTATGTGCAAGGTTCCTGGGCTCCTCACTGCTAACTCAGGGCTCTGGCACTTTCCCTTTGTGTGGAAGGTGCAGTTCTAGACCTTCAGAGCCACCAACTCAGTGAGGCTTTTCCTGCCTCTCCATCTAAAACTATAGCTCTTTCTGAGTGGGAAGCAGTGGCACACGCCTGTAATCCCAGTGGCTTGGGAGGTTGAAGCAGGAGGATCGCAAGTTCAAAGCCAGCCTCAGCAGCTTAGCAAGACCCTGTCTCAAAATAAAGCATAAGAAAGGCTGGGGATGTGGCTCAGTGTTAAGCGCCTCTGGGTTCAATCCCTGGTACCAAAACCAAAACCAAACAAAAAAAGCTCTTGCTTGAGCCTGTTTTTTCCCTTTTTATTTTTTGTGGTACTGGGGATTAAACCCAGGGGTTCTTGCACACTGCAATACATCCCCAGCCCTTTCTGTTTTTTATTGTGAGAAACACAGTTTCCCAAAGTTGACCAGACTGGCTAAATACATGTGATCTGTTTCCCTACCTCAGCCTCCTCGTTACTTGGATTACAGGTGTTGGCCACCTTTTAGGTCCCCACTTTTGCCCTTAAGTCTTATTATTATCTCACATACTATATTTTATTATCTCCTAATTAGCTTCCCTACTTTTCCCACTAAACTCCAGGAGGACAGTCCTTATTCACTGGTTTAGAACAGTACAGCACAGAGCAGATGATCAATTAAAACTTAACAAGTTAACAGATGGAGGTCTGGCTCCTGTCTTTCAGTAAATGTAAATAGCCTACATCCAGTCTTCCTTTCCTTCCCTGCTATCTCTGACAGGATGAAGATACTCCCCTGTGTTGCCCCCACCCTGGCTGTCCCCTAAAGTCCCATGTGATCTGCCTGGCAGAGGAGTTCCTTCAGGAAGAGCCAGGGCAGCTTCTGCCTCTAGAGGGCCAATGTCCTAGGTGAGTGCTGTCCTCTTTCCCAGCCTGGCCTAGCTCTGGGGAGAGGGTGCTCAGTGGTCCAGTCCACACTGAGGCAGCTGAGTCCTTGGCACCCAGGGCCAGGGTTGCAGGGGCTTGAGAAGTCTGACTCTATCATCTCCTACCAACTGCACCCTTGGCAGCTGTGAGAACTCACTGCTTTGGGGAGACCTGATCCGGCTGTGCCGGATGGGCACTGAGGAGGAAGAGGATGGCTCAGAATTAGAAGAGGTGAGAGGTGATTCTGGCCCCCGTTTGCTCATCCACTTTCATCCCCTAGGCTGCCTTTGACCAACCTCTTGTCTCCATAGGAACACTGGACAGACATGCTGGACACCTGACCCTCAGCCTCCCCAACTCTGACCCTATAATTTTTCTGTCCCTCAGTGGCCACTAACCATACTGGACAATTTTTATTTGAGTACAATAAAGTATTTTGATTTAAGGGTACCGTCTGGTGTCTGTGGGTAGATCTGGGTGAGGGGAACAGAAATGGGAGGAGGGGCTGTTGGCCCAACCATGTGTCTAGCCTCTCCCCTGCTTGGAGACCCTGTCTGGCTTTGCCCAGCTTGGCACAGAGGACTTACAGTTCTTGGAAGGCTCAGGAGACTTGGATCCATGACTCCAAGCCTTCTGACCTCCAGTGTCCAGCTAGACTGGATTTTTTTATTTTTTATTTTTGGCCTCAACATATAATTCTTTATTTGTCCAAACAGCACAGTAAAAACATCCCCACCAATACATAAACCTTTATATAAAACAGAATATCTCTAATATTTTCCCTTTATAAGGTAGCATACCAGTATATGCAAGAGAAAGTACTGTTGATGGGGCAAGGGGAAAACAGACTGGGGCAATGACCTAGTCAGCCAGGCATTAACATTCAAAAACCAGGTAAACATCAATTTTAATGAGAAAAGTGATATTAAAATAGTTTCTATGAAGCGGGAATTTACATGCTTCATTCTACATTCCTGATAGCCTGACTTTTCTCAATCATGGTTCTTTGCCTTTGGAGTGGTACTATACAGATATAGAGAATGCCTACCTAATACCAAATTTTACCATGAAAAATAATAGAGGGGCTAGAGTTGTGGCTTACTTGCCTAGCATGTGTGAAGCACTGGGTTCGATTCTCAGCACTGCATATAAATAAATAAAGGTTCATTGATAACTAAAAAATATTTTAAACAATTGTAATAGAAGTGACAGCTTCAGTGTGTCAAAATGCATTCTATTGTCATGTATAACTAGAACAAATTAAAAAATAAAATAGTAAAGCAAAAAATGATAAAGCTTAATGTATTCTGGATTTCAAACGTATTTACCTTAATAATTTTTAAGAAAGCTTACCATAAATACTTCTAAAACAATAAGCTTTAAACATCGTGTGCATAGGAGTAAACATCCACTTGAGTCATTTGTCAAATTAAAAAAAATTTTAGTTGTAGATGGACACAATATCTTTATGTATTTATGTATTTATTTATTTTTAAATATTTTTTAGTTATAGATGGGTGCAATATCTTTATTTTTATGTGGTGTTGAGGATCGAACCCAGTGCCTCACATGTGCAAGGCAAGCACTCTGCCACTGAGCCACAACCTCAGTCCCTATGTATTTATTTATTTATTTATTTATTTTTAAGCAACCTTTATTTTATTTATGTATGTATTTTGTATGTGGTGCTGAGGATCAAACCCAGTGCCTCACGCGTGCAAGGCAAGCGCTCTACCATTGAGCCACGACCCCAGCCCCCCTATGTATTTATTTTTATGTGGTGCTGAGGACTGAACCCAGTGCCTCACACATATGAGGCAAGCACTCTACCACTGAGCTACAATCCCAGCCCCATTTGTCAAATTTTGTGTAGTAATTTGTTTCTCAAGTTTCCTTTCATCTCAGGAAGGTCGATAGTCATCTGATTTCTTCTTTACCTAATGATCTGTTGTCAGCCTACTTTTAACAATGGAAGGGAAAACTGGCATACATTTTAAGTCAGCTGGTTCTCCTTAAGTCTCACAGTTCATATTCTGTTTCAACATCATGTTGAACATCGTTTTCAACATTGCTATGAACTTACAGAAGCAATCTCTCAGTTATGAAAAATAAAACATTAGTCACAGGGCTTACAAACTGAAAAGGTAAGTCCTTTCCCTAACTCTTGTTTAAAAAATTAAATTAACTTTAAATGTACAAGAACAAGCACAGGCGCTTCCCAAAAACCAAAATGAAGGCAAATCACAAAATTACTCAATCGTTAACAGAAGACAGCTCTGCTTTTGGGGGGTCATCTGTGGTAGCCTCAGTACAAGCACTGGTTTTTGGCTGCTCTGGCACTTCCTCCTTTTCTGCCAGCCCACAAAGAGATGTCAAGGGAAAAGTGCTTTCACAATTCTGGGTTGAGGAGATGTGAAATCACAGGCATTTGAATAGAGGAGTTGCTTTTAAAACCATGTTCTCCAAGATCATACTGAACAAGGGTCTTTTCTTGCTCCTGGTTTAAGTAGTCTGGCACTAGGAAATCGCTTCATGCTTTAGGTGATGCATCTTTCGTGAGTAAGCCCTAGAATTTAATGCAAACAGTAAGAGAAAGACTGAGGAGGAGGTAGGGAACTCCCTCACACCTCTTCATGTCTGTCTGTCCCTGGAGCCCCCTTCAAGCCCAGAGAAAGAAAAACCTGGGGGCTATTCCTCACCAGCCATGAGCCATGCTCCTTGAGGTCCCACAGGACCCATAAATCAAGGGCTCCCTCCAGGGCTAAAGGCTCTGGCATCCTTGTTCTTCCCCATCCCATTCTGCCTCAAAAACAGCCTTCCTTGCTCTGCTCCGCCCCCAGTCCCTTTGCCCTGCCCACTCAATGCTCTGGACTTGGCCCTGTTTTCAGAACCTGCAGTTCCTGAAGTGCCTAAGGCTGCTCTGGCCTGAGCCCGTGGTGTCTTGAGATTGGCCTGGAGCACGCAGGAAGGTGAGTGGCCTTGCGCCCCTTATTTTCTCTCCCCTCACCTCCCTTGGCTTGATCAATTAGAAGAAGCTGACTGTTGCCTAACCCTGAAGGGAAGGAGTTTAGAGCCAGATTACAGCTGAAAAAATATCCAACCCATAGGCCCTTTCCCTTCATTTCAGTTCTTTTGTTTGCTATACGGTAAACCCACATCTCGAGTTTCAGATAGGTCTTAGCAAGATGTCCCTCACCCCAGACCTCACCCTTTCCTTCCTGGAGGACAGCCAGTCCCAGCCTCATGCTAACAGGGTAACACAGACTTCCCCCAGCCTGAAACCCCACCCTTAATTCTGGGAGGACAGCCAGTCCCAGTGTTTGCTCCTCAGTTTGAAACTAGAAAAACTTCAGCTCAGAAAGCAGCTCTGTGATCCCCAGGCAGCACCAACAGACAGAGCAACTGCATGCCCAGGAGGCCACAAGCCAGGAGACTGAGAGGTCAAGTAAATTCAGACTGGGGGTAACTGGGCCAGACCACCCTTACCCTGCCCAGCTCCTGACTCCAGGATCTTCCAAGTGCTGGCCAGCTCTTAGTGCTTGATCAGGCATCTCTTTTATCACTTGGCAGCAACCTCTGCCTCCATGTTCTTTGCCCATGGACAGTCGGCCTCAACAGGGGAACTCCAAGCTGGACAGTCGCCCTGCTCTCATCTGCTGAGGCATTGAGTTTTTTTTTTTTTTTTTAATATTTTTTAGTTGCCAATGGACCTTTATTTTATTTATTTATATGTGGTGCTGAGAATCGAACCCAGTGCCTCACGCATGCTAGGCAAGCGCTCTACCACTGAGCCACACCCCAGCCCGGCATTGAGTTTTGCTCATTCTTATACAAGACTGGCCCTGAGGCAAGTTTTGTTACCAGATTATCTGCGTTTGTCCTGGAACAAAGGTGGAGCTTGGGTGGGCAAGTGGGATCCCAAGTCTGTGGGCTGGCATGTTTCTGGATGTGAAGGGCCCAGGGACCTCAAAAAGGGGAACAGCATGGAGAGAAGCCCATTGGGTGTAGGCAGGATACACTAAGAGAAACAAAGCGTATGGGCAAGAAGTTAGAATGGGCAGGCCACAATGGTATTTAGAAATGCATGCTGGAATATGCTGGAATGCTTCCAAAACCAAGTATCAGGACTTGAGCCCCAGAAGTGTTTACATTGCTCTGGGCTGTGGTTGGGCATGGGGTCATGGAAAGTTCTGCGGGTGAGCAGGAGGTGCAGCCTGAGCTGAGGTGAGCCTCCACTGCATTGGAGTTAGACCTGACTTTCAGTCCCAGCTCCCACTTACTAGTTTTGTGAGCTTGGGCAAATCACAGGACCTCCTGAGGCCTCAGTATCACAAAGCAACAATCCAGCAAATGCTGTTTTGTGATGGGATTCAGAGAATCAGACCAAGTGCTGGCCCTTGACTCAGCAGCATGGAGCTGGTCCAGGACACCTCCCGCCCTCCACTGGCCTATGTGAAGGGGGTCCCGCTCATCAAGTACTTCGCAGAGATGGTGGAGCCACTTCAGAGCTTCCAGGCCTGGCCGGATGACCTGCTTATCAGCACCTACCCCAAGTCTGGTAAGTGAGGGGGCCACCTGCTCCCCCACTGGGGCTGCCACCCCCACCTTGGTCAGCAGGGCCAGGCCCTCCTCCCTGCTCACCTGTTTCCTTCCCTTATAGGTACCACATGGGTAAGCGAGATAGTGGACATGATCTACCAGGCTGGTGACCTAGAGAAGTGTCATCGGGCCCCCATCTATGTACGAGTGCCTTTCCTTGAGTTCAAATGCCCAGGGGTTCCATCAGGTGAGTGGTAGGTTGCTGGAGCAAGTATTG
Organism: Geosciurus inauris; assembly: GCA_004024805.1. Classification (NCBI taxonomy): domain Eukaryota; kingdom Metazoa; phylum Chordata; class Mammalia; order Rodentia; family Sciuridae; genus Geosciurus; species Geosciurus inauris. Next base: position 35,922 of record PVHX01013150.1, on the reverse strand, counting down.
GTGTTAGGAGGACTGGGGTCTAGCTCACCACACCTTCCCCTGCCTGCAAATTAGGTCTTGAAACTTTGAAAGACACACCTGCCCCTCGGATCCTCAAGACTCACCTGCCCCTGTCCCTGCTACCCCAGAGTCTGCTGGATCAGAAGGTCAAGGTGAGTGGCAGGGGGGCCACTAGGCCATTCCAGCTTTGGTCCTGTTCTGCTGGGAAAGTCTCTTCAAGCTTTGTCTCTACTCAAGTGAGAAGGCCACCTGCCCTCACTCTGGCAGGGCCAAGATAAGGAGGAGAGTGAGAGTCTTCAAGAGCAGACCTGAGGGCAGGGGAGCCCTGGTGCTCAGAGGCTCACAGAGGGGTTGAGGGTCCTCCACCTCCCTTGTTCTCCATCTGGGTGTGTCGTGGAATTCAAGAGGTCAGATTAGTGTGAAGTACGGCTCCAGGGACCAGCCAGGAGTTTCACATCAAAGCTGCTTTCAAATCCTGGCTGCCATAGCCATCCCCAAGATCTGAGGGACCAGCCAAGAGTTTTATATCAAAGCTGCTTTCAGATCCTGGCTGTCATAGCCATCCCCGAGCAAGTCAGCCTCAAGGCCTCAGTGTCTCCCTTTGTCAAGCTGAGAGAGAACTCCGCCACAGGGAGCTGTGACAGGTGCCAGGCAGGCAGGATGGGGGGCAGTACTGGTGTGTGTGCGTGGGGTAGTGTAGCTGGCAGTCGGTGTCATGTGTCCCTGCAGGTGATCTATGTTGCCCGCAATGCAAAGGATGTGGTCATCTCCTATTATAACTTCTACAAAATGGCCAAGGTGCACCCTGACCCTGGCACCTGGGACAGTTTCCTGGAGAAGTTCATGGATGGGCAAGGTGGGCCCCAATCTGGAGGCAGGAGAGGGCTGGAGCTGAGGAAGGCCACCTAGAACTCATACCCACTGTGTGGTGCCCCCTTTCCCAGTTTCCTATGGGTCATGGTACCAGCACGTGCAGGAGTGGTGGGAGCTGAGCCACACCCACCCTGTGCTCTACCTCTTCTATGAAGACCTGAAGGAGGTGAGACTGCCCGCTACCACTTCTATCCATGTCCTACCTGGGGGACAGGAACCTCAGGGGACTGTCGATGCTTTCAGGACAGCCTTTGGCAGGCTCACCCAGTCCAGGATTCCCCACATTGTCTTCCTGGCCTGGAACCACAGAGCCAGCTCAGCAGCAGAACCCAGCTCAGCCTTCATCTCCTAGCACCTGAGTCACCTACAAGTGTAGTTATGGATCCGCAGTTTGTTGTTTCTATGTCTCCCTGCCCAGGGCTGTACCAAGCCTGGGGCCACAGTTCTCAAGGAAGACTGTCTCTGTCATCTCTCCTAAGGCACCAAGCAAGGCTCACTCCAGGACCCCAAGGCAGAGAGCTTGTAGTTTTATTCCAGGGAAAGAGACCCAGAGTGAAGAGCTGGGGCTGGGAGGTTTCCAAGTGGAAGTGGCCAGCTCCCTTGTGACACCAGAGAGGGACTTCCCTGTGTTTGATAGTAAGCAATCCAAGCCCCCTCTGAAGAGCCTTTCTCTTGGTTCAGAACCCCAAAAGAGAGATTAAAAAGATCCTGGACTTTCTGGGGTACTCCCTGTCAGAGGAGACTGTGGATCACATTGTCCAGCACACGTCCTTCAAGGAGATGAAGAAGAATCCCATGACTAACTACAGCACCGTTCCAACTGAGATGATGGACCACAGTATTTCTGCCTTCATGAGGAAAGGTGTGTGCTGGCCAGGGTGGGTGTCTGGAGAAGGGAGGGTGGAAGCAGCTGCCGGAGGCTGCCCTGAGCCATTTGGAGCTGCCTGTGTGGGCAGAACTCACACCTACTTCTTTCCCGCCCCAGGCATTGCAGGGGACTGGAAATCCGTCTTCACTGTGGCCCAGAATGAGCGTTTTGACACCCACTATGCTGAGAAGATGGCAGGCTGCAAGCTCAACTTCCACTGGCAGCTCTGAGTGGTGTCCTGGGGAGCCACTGCAGGCGGAGCTGGGCACAAGCCTGACCCATGACCTCAAGAATAAAGTATGATGTGTTCAACAAGAGGCTCTGTTGAAAGTCAGGAGGACACCCAAGACAGAGTACATCCAATTGGGACCAAGTAGGGCCCTCTGCTCCGCAGTCTGCAGCACCCACGTGCCTTGTCTGGGTGGAGAAAGAGGATCCACAGAGAGAAAGCCCAGGATGAGGGTGAAGAGTATTTACTCGATCACAGAAAACCCTGGTGCTTTACCCATGAGGATGGCAACAGCAGACCTCCAGTCTGCCAGCCAGCTTCGCTTTTTTTTTTTTTTGTACTGGGATTTGAACTCGGGTGTTCTACCACTGAGCTGTACCTCAGCCCTTTTGTGTTTAGACAGGTTCTTGCTAGGTTGCTAAGGCTGGCTTCAAACTTGAAAAAAAAAAACCTGCCTTAGCTTTGTGAGTGGCTGGGCTTACAGGCATGTGCCATTGCTCCTGGTAGCTTCACATTTTCTTGGGTTCCTTATAGTCACCACGTACCTCTGGGCCATATTAAGGAGAGGGAAGAGGGCCATCATCATCCTGGCCTGTGGCACTAGAGCAGCAGGAACCCCTGAGCTCCGAGCTTCTCCTGTGCTCATCTTCCACTCTGGAGTCAATAGGTCTGGATACTCACCCCAGTTCCTGCTGCTCCAGAGCTGGTCCTCAATAAGGAAGGGGTTTAAGGGAGGGAACAAAGAGCAGGAAGAAGAAGGGAGACTCATTTCCCACAGGGTCAGGCTAGAAAGGGCAAGGAATCTAGTTCCATTCAGGATCCCTGTGTTAAGAGGATAAAAGACAACTCAGAGCGCAGCTGGCAGGTGGCCTGGAGCTACAGGGAAACAGCCTTTAGGCTGCATTAGGTTATATTTGACCCTGGTCATGTGTCAGTGTCAACAGGAGCTAGGAGTGGGAGAAGGGGAGTCAGGAGACATGGGACATGTGTCTAGCTCTAGCTGTCAAAGTGAGAATGACAGGAGAGCAGAGCAGCCTGCCCCCTTGGGACTGGCTAAGGCTCCCAGGTTGGGCAGAAGGAGATCACTGGGCAGATGCAGGTTGTTCAGGCTCCAAGATCATGAGAGGAGAAAGGGGAAGGACTCCCGAAGATGACCCCAGGACCTATCTGGTGTCCCAATGTTGTGAACGCCCTCTTGGTGGAGGCTGCCTTAGCCACTGTGGGGCAGTGTGGATCAGGGCACAGTACAAGTAGGTGCTCTGGGGATACAAGGCCAGCACCAGCTGCCCCTTGTGGGTGAGTCCTTGGAGTCCCTCTCAGGGTTACCTTTCCACTGGGGCAGTGGGATGATGTAGTGGTGGCTCAGGGTGAGTCTCCCAGGGATCAACCAGATCAGTTCATGGCTGGCGAGAGAACTTGTTTTTGCCAGGAGCCTGGTGGCCAGCCCCCACTTAGACACTCACTGTGCCGTCTTCCTCAATGTCATCTACCTCATACCTGCAGGGGAACAGGAGAACTCAGAAGTTAGCCAGGTTCCCACTGCAAGTCAGGGAGCTGGGGAGAGGAGTTGAAGGAGGAGATGGAGGAGCCCGGTGCCTCCCCCTCTGCCCTGCTACAGCTCTCTGGGGAATCTCTTCTGTTTGTCGCTGGTGCAAAGGTGGCAGCTGAAGTAGGTGTGGTGAGGAGGCACACCCCAGGGTGGAGTGTCCACTCACTTGCTGGTGACATGCCTGGAACTGACCACCTCCTCCAGGATCCCCTGCCCTGCCGCATGCACAGCCTGGACCCACACCTTGTCCCAGGTTCGTCCACATAGCCCTCTGAGCCTGGAATGGCCCCACAGAGGGGTGGGGGCTTGTGAGCCGAGGGAGTTTCAGGACAAGCCCTAAACACCAGTGCCCCCCCCCCCCCCGTTTGTCACTAGGTTTCCTGAGCCACACAGGCAGGTCATGGCTGTTCAACACACCCCGCAACTGCAAGGAAGACCAGACTGGCAATGAGCCAACACTGAGGGCTGAGGAGTCTGCCCACCTTGACGGGCCAGGCAGCACGGGCAGGGAAATGGCATCTAACAGGCTCTGGAAGGCAGCACCTGGGTGGCAGCCACCCGTGTGGCTTGCTTTAGGACACAGCGTGGGGCTCTGCCAAGCCCTCCAGGTTCCCACCACAGCAAGAAGCTGAACTGGCATTGGGAAGGAGGGGGAAGGTTACAGACCAGGCCACAGAGGGAGAGAGAAATAGGTGTGTGCCAGAGTCATCTCTGCCTTGGAGAACTAGGGAAACCCTTCCTGAGGCCATGTCAGAAACCCTGTGCAGTGACCACCAGGTTTGTCACGGGCTCCTCGGGGAGGTCGACAGTTGTCCTCAGGAGCCTCCACTTTGCCTGCTCAAGAAATGCCCGTCTCCTTCCACTCACCAATTCACTTCTCTTTCAACAGAGACTTGACCTCAGCAAGGTTATCCAGGGTTTTATAGAGGATGCTGAGGGGAGGGAAGGTAGAGACAGAGTCTAGGTGGGCACACAATGTAGGCTTCCTTTTTGGCTTATGCCAGGAAGCGGGGGGTTTTTTTTGCTTGTTTTTGGAACTAGGGATTGAACCCAGGGGTGCTTAACTACTGAGCCACATCCCCATTTTGACACAGGGTCTCAATGAGTTGCTTAGGGCCTCATGGAGTTGCTGAGGCTGGCCTCAGAATTGCCATCCTCTTGACTCGGCCTCCTGAGTTGCTAGTATTTTAGGTCTGTGCCATTGTGCCTGGCCAGGCTGGGTTCTTCAAACCAACCCTACTGCTGTAAATTAGAGACCCTGAGGACATAAGGATGGATCACTCAAGCACGGCCACTTAGAATGCACATGAGGGAGCTGGAAAGCCATTGCCTAATGACCTCAGCCATTTCAACATCCTAGTGCAATACACTACACAGTGCCTGGTGATGCTAGTGTAAACAAACCTACTGCATGGCCAGTGGTGTGAAAGTAGAGCATGTGCATCAATACTCAATAGTAGTAAGTGACCGTGCTACTATTTAGGTATTTACTATGCTTCACTTCTGATCATTAGAGTATATTCTTTTTACCTTACAAAAAAGAAATGTATGGAAAGCACTACGCCCTGTGACGCCAGCAGCAGCCCCCACACAGCTCGCGTTCACTGCATCTTTTGTTTCCATCAAGAGGCAACAAGGAGCTGGGTGCAGTGGCACAGGCCTGTAAGCCTAGTGACTTCAGAGGCTGAGGCAGGAGGATTGCAAGTTCAAAAGCCAGACTCAGCAATTTAGTGAGGCCCTAAACAACTTAATGAGACCCTATCTCAAAATAAAAAGTAAAAAGTGTTGGGGATGTGCCTCAGTGGTAAAACACCCCTGAGCTAAATCCCCAGAATAATGATGATGATGATGATGATGATGATAATAATAAGCAGCAGCAGAAGCAGCATGGAGTGTAACCTATAGCATCTAGGTTTGTGTAAGTTCTCTGTGATGTTTTCACAACTATGTGACTGCCTAGTTATGCACATCTAAGAAGATTTAGTGAGCCATGACTCTGTACATTTTATCTTTTTTATAGGTGCTAGGGACCAAAACCAGGCCTACTGCATGCTAGGACTGCAGACCCAAAAGATAAAAATAAGAATGGGACCTTTTCTAAAAACAAAAGGTTTGTTTGTTTTTAGACAAGGGTTGTGGCTCAGTGGTAAAGCATTTGCCTAGCATGTGTGACACACTGGTTTCAATTCTCAGCACCACATATAAATAAATGAATAAACATTTAAAGAACATTAAAAATATTTTAAAAAATTTAAAAAATAAATAATATTTTTTAATAATGTTAAAAAAAATTAAAACAAACAAAAAAGCTTAGAACCCAAGGAATGGCCTGGCCTGGTTTATGGATGAGCAAACTGAGGCACAAGCAGGAGACAGGCTCCCACAATTGTGGCCTAATTGTCCCACTGCATTGTGCTCCTGCCTTTTGGGGTCCTGCCTGGGCCTGGCCTCTGGGAGAGAAGACCCTGGCAGGGATAAGCCCTGGAAAGATGGGCCTTGGAAATAGGTTTTGCTGCCCAACTTAGGAGTGACCCCCTGAGCTAGGACAACACAGGGCTCTTTGGGATGAGTATCTAGGCCACAGCAGGGCTTGAATCATACCATGCAGAGACAACCAAAAGCCCCATTCCTTGCCCTTTCCTCATCTACCTGGATAGGTAATGCTGGGGGAAGGTGTACGAATGTCCCTGAATACCCACTTGGTCTCACACTCTATGTAAGCTATGTGATTGTAGGCAAGTCAGTTCTCCTCTGTAAAATAGGGAAGGGTCCCTTCACCATTTGGTGAATACAGTGGTGGGTGCAGGGTTGCTGTATGCTGGGCCTCTTAAAGGAATGACGCTCCCTCTCTGCATCTCTCCTGCACTGTGGGGGTGATGGGCTCTTCTGGAGTCCTCATGAGTGGACTCACTCACTAGTTCTCCTTCTGGCTGAAGGGAACTAAAAAGGTCAGAAAATGATCACTGGGACCAGAAGGGTAAACCTGTAACCATCAAGACTCCCAGCGTCACCAGCCCATGGAAACAAGAGAGGGCAGTAGCCATGGAGGTAATTCAGGGACTGAGAAACTAGCCTTTAAAATATAGGGGAGAGGGCTGGAAATTTAGCTCAGTTGGTAGTGTGCTTGCCTTGCATGCACAAGACCCTGGGTTCTTCAGCACTACAAAAAAAAAACAAAACAAAACAAAAAAAAAAAAAAAACAAGCAAACAAAACAAACAAGCAAAAAATAAAAAACAAACAAGAAACAAAGGGGGAGAGCTGGGTGTGGTGGGGCATGCCTGTAATGCCAGAGACTTAGGAGGCTGAGGCAGGATGGTCACAAGTTCAAAACCAGCCTCAGTAACTTAGCAAGGCCAGTCTCAAAATAAAAAATAAAACAGGCTGGGAATGTGGTTCCGTAGTTAAGTTGCCTGTGTTCAATCCCTAGTACTAAATAAATAAGGAATAAATAAATAAAATACAGGAGAGATCCAAGTATGGAGGTGTTCTCGGCTACTCAAAAGGCTGAGGTGCGAGGATCACTTGAGTTCCTGAGGTGAGTCCAGTTTAGGTAGTTAAAAACTATTAGGGCTTTCTAGAGGAACAGAATCAACAGAAGTATAATTATAAAAAGAGGACTTATTAGGTTGGCTTACAGGACCACTTGCTGAATAGCCCACATGGGCCATCTGTAGGCTAGAAAGCTGGAAGAACAGTAGCTGCACAGTTCAAGAGGCTAAAGCCCTAGAACAAGGGGGATCAACTGTGCTACCATAGTAGGAGACCAAAGGCTTCTGGAGAATCACTGGCAGAGCCTGCTATGGAAGAGGGAAGAAGCAAGAGTCTGATATCCTTAGATGATCAAAGGAGCAACCAAGAAGAATCAAGCTGCATCTGCTGCTGATTCCTCATTCTTCCAACTTTCATTCCATCCAAGCCACCATTCTATTGGATGGTGCTGCCTATGCTTAGGGAGCGTCTCCATTTTGTAAGGGTTTTGACCAGACCAGACACAGTACACCACAAGGAGATCTTTATTCATGGGGATCAGTGTAGGTGGACGCCCAGGGAGAAAGGAAAAAGGGGGTGCGGGGCATGGGATTTTATAGGATCTGCAGTAAACACATTATGGACTATGAATTGGTTATTTCAGGCTGGTGTGTTGGGTAAGGATTGGTGGTCTTAGTTGTGAGTGTTCCTGAGATGCTTGAAAGTTAACTCCAGCGGTTAGGGTTTGTCAACTTGGGTGGGAAGCTCTGCTGGGAAACTGCCTGAGCAGGGACTGACATAGGCTTTAGGGAAGGGCGAGCCAAACCTGGGTATGGGGAGGGCTGTTTCTATCTTACACATTTCAGTTGGCTATCCCACATGCCAATCATTCCTGGACACACCCTTACCCACCCAGAAGCCTCTTAATTATTGGCATCTCCAATCCAATCAAATTGACAATCCAAATTAACCATTACAAATACTGATATAAATGTACCATCTGCCCCAGTTTTCTGCCTCAGGTCAGCCTTATTTTCCTGCTCTAACCCTAACCCGGTGTTCTCACAACCCACATTTCTGAAAAACCCATGGTCTTCACAGGGGCGCCAGTGGCCACATCAAGGCCAAGGTTATGGAGCCACTGGGGCTTCTCCTGGGGACCAGAAAACATTAGCATTCAAGCTGGCAAGGAGCTCTTGCTTGTGCCTCACTTTGCTGAGGCTTGTGAATGGCTGAGGGGACCTGCAAGGGAATTCTCTATCGTGCCTCTAATATAGGAGTAATGTTGGAGAGAAGGATAGGGTTTTCACCTGGTAAGGGCCCTGAAACCCTGAGCAGGTTCTCATATCTCCATCTTAAAAGCCAGCAGCAAACACAGAGCCCCAGCTCTCTGTTGATAAGGTGATTAGTGGTAGTATAGACCCTAGGTGTCTATTACCCTGGGTGGAACTTCCCCAGAATCTAGTCTCCACTATTAGAAATACTGAGGTGGTACAAGAAATCAAATGTCCTCAGTAGTGGGTCAGCAAGGCAAACTTTACTTCTGCCAGAATGGCATGCTACCAAACCTAGCTAGCAAGTGCATCTGGGTGGGCAGTCTGCCTCCATTTAACCCTAATACAGCGTTGTTCCGGGGTCCTGACAAGAGGAGCTCAGGATTACAATTTACACGATTAGCTAATTTCAAAATTGGGGCGAGCTAAGGGAAGGGCTATACTTAAAATGGCTACAATGGGATCTTACCTCCTAATTAAGGCTAAATACTATAAGTATTATAAGTACTACAAGGGTAAATACTATAAATAGTATAAATTAAGGCCCCACCTCCGATGGGGCAGAAAGATGGGAACCAGGTCCTACCCATCCCCAGGAGTCCTCTTCCCTCCTAGGGAGTGCCCAGGCCACTCTACTTACCTCCTATCCTCCTCCAAGTCCCGCTGCAGCTCCTCCCAGAGGTAGTCTGTGCTGTTGCATCCCAGCAGCCCAGCGGGGAAGGCAACCCAGAAGAGACAGAAGCCACCATGGGGCTTCACCACAGTCCCTAGTGAAGCTGCTTCTGCTGGGACATCTACCTCTGACCTCATTGGGGTGTCCTAAGCACAGCACCTCCTCCCTCAGGTGAGAAAGCTAATCCAACATTCAAGAGTTTCGCGCTTGCCATCAGCTAGCCAATCATAGCCTATTTTACAGCTTAGAATGTTTCGCAAAAGTGAAGAAAATGGACTGAAGTTCCATATGTTCAGGCTTTCTTTGCTCTGAGAACCTCAAACTATGCCAACAGTGTAAATTAGACTCAGCTGTAATCACTGCCATGCTAGGAAAAGGCCTTAAGGAATCACCTACTAAGTACAAGAAGGACCCCCAAAACTTCCATCGTCTGCTGCTATCCACCAGAAGCCCTCCTATTCTCCATACCCTGGCCCTCCATCTTCCCCAACAGGCAGATTGAATATAGTACCTCTCCAGGAGATGCCAGGGGGAGAATTTAGTCCAATTAAAGTACATGCTCTTTTCTTCCTCCAAGACTTAAAACAGATAAAGATGGGTTAAGAAAGGTTTTCAGAGGATCCAGATAAATATATTCAGGTGTTTCAGAACTTACGTCAGGTGTTTGATCTCACCTGAAGAGATATATGCTATTACTTAACCAAACTTTAATTCAACAAGAAGGAGGCTGCTCTAAAAGCAGTTGGATAGTTTGGGATGACCTACATTTTACTCATGCCCCAGCAGCACAAACTAGAAACAAACCTAATTATCCACGTGGAGCATAAGCATTTCCTAGAAATGATCCTGACTGGAATCCAAATGATGAACATGATGCCTGGAAGATTAGACATTTCCAGACGTTAATCCTTGAGGCCCTCAAGAGAACCAAACAAAAACCTATTAATAATTCTGAGAGATCAGAGGGTGTCACAGTAGGAGTGGGATGCCCGTCAGAGATACTGGCCCTCCATGGCCTGGTGCTGCTTTGCGATTCTGTGGAATGGGAGGGATGGGGTCTTCTGAAAGCTCTCATCAAGAAATATGCACTGTGTGGGAGCAAGTCCATGTCTTGGGCTTTGAATTGAGCAAGAAACAGTTCCAAGAAGGATTTGACTCCTGTGTCAACAGCCTGCTGATTTACCATTGTAAGGTCAGATAAGGATGACCAAAAGGAGGCCAAATAAAACTGCTGAGCAAGGCTTTATTGATACACACTCCCTGGTGAGACTCCCCCATCCAACAGGGCAGGTCTGGGAGAATTGCCCGCAGGCTCAGCTAGTTTGAAAGTTTTATGGGTTTGGGGTAGGAAGGGGAGGGCTTGGGACAGGAAAGGGAAGCTTTGGGTAGGAAGGGGGCTTGGACAGGAAAGGAAGGTTTTTGGGAGTCCTGTGTCCTCCTGGGGTTGGTCAGGGGGCTGACTGATTGAGGATAGTCATGAATTGTCACCTCCTGTCTGCTGGTGTTTGATGGATTGTTCTCTTGTGCATGCGGGCTCCCTGGTGTTTTGTTTTCCTTAGCCACCTTAACCCGACCTAACATCCCAGCCTTTTTGATGATATAGGATGATGAGTTCTATCTGGCTACTTCCTGTGGGTTAGGGGGCTCCAGTGGAGAAGGAGGAGGCTTGGGTGTCAGTTCAGTAGGCAGGTGACTGTAGGGGTGTAGGAGCATCTGGTTGTAGGTCACTCTGGCAGCTTCATCTATGTGCTTTCGGGTGAGCCTGAGGAGGCAAGGAGCAATTATTAGTAGAAGTTCTATTACTAATATGGGAGTGAGAAGGGGAGTCAGCCATGTACTGAGGGTAGAGCTTAGCCAGCCTGGCCAAGGGTCATTTGATTGTTGCTGTTTAAGTCTTTCACTTATATGACAAAGGGTGTTGACATTTCTTTTGACCAGTCCAGTTTCATTGATATAGTAGCAGCATTCTTCTTTTAGGAATAGACATGTTTCTCCTTTGTCTGTCTTTAGGAGATTCAGGGCTCAACAGTTCTGTAATGAAACTTGGACAACAGATGTTATCTGCCATTGCAGAGAAGCAAGAGAGGCGGCCGATGCCTCTACCACTTCCCAAAGTTGTTGTTCAATCTTTTGAGTAGCAGTTACTACATAACCAAGTCCTCCTGCTCCCATCCTTGAGGTTGTGAGTGAGGAGGCCAGGGAGAGCCCAACTACTACTGGTAGAAAGATGGCCCATCTTGTCCTGGAAAGGGAGGTGGTAACAAGCCTTGTTAATTCAGCCTGGCTGTATAGGGTTAATTGAGGAACCTTGATAAGAGCAGAACAATGTTTCAGACTTTGTTTTATATCAGTACATTAAATTTTAAATAAATTTGTATTAATTATAGTCAATATAATCACAAACATAAATTCTTTGACATTTACCTTTTAGACCCTCTTGTCACTTACTCTGATCCTTTTTTATCACTTACTTTAAATCCTCTTGTTTCTTTTATCATACAAAGACTTTCTTACCCAGAAATACTTTCTTTTCTCTTCTACTAAATACCATATCTAGAATCTTCAATTTTTATTGAAGATTAATTCCTTAATAGAATCTATTAATTTCTTCTTTTGTTTACATCCCAAAAAAATCCTTGTAAATTTCTGAATTTAGACAAATTACTTGATTTTATTGATAAGAAATACTTAGGTTTAATTGTGGTGGATAGAAATAGGATAGGGACTGCTGAGGATTTGGCTGTTAGTCCTTGTGCTATAGAGTCTGCTTTGTTGTTGCCTACAGCTATAGGGTCAGAGGAATTTTGATGACCTCTACAGTGTATGATGGCCACTCATGATGGCAGTTGTAGTGCCCCTAAGAGTTTGGAAATTAGAGAGGCATTGGCCACTGGTGATCCCTTTGTGGTCAAGAATCCACGTTCCTTCCAAATAGCTGAATATGAATGAGCAATAAGGAAGACATATTTGGAGTCTATGTAAATGTTGACTTGCTTATCTTTGGATAGGATGAAAGCTCTGATAAGTGCAAAAAGTTCAGCCTTTTGGGAGGTGGTTCCTTCAGGAAGGCAGCTGGCTTCTAAAACTGAGGCGGTGGTGACTACTGTGTATGTGGCTCTACAGCATCCATCACAACCCATCACTGAACTGCCATCCACAAAAATAGTTAAGTCAGGTGAGGGAAGTGGGTAATCAAAGAGGTCTTCATGGGGTGATCATAGGGCCTCTAGCACCTGTGGACAGGAATGATTAGCATCTGAAGGGGGTGAGGATAGTGGGAGGAGTGTGGCAGGATTGAGGGAAAAACAACAGCAGAAGGTAAGGTAGAGTTTTCTATAAAGAGAAGGTGGAATTCTTGAATTCTTGGAGGGCTTAGAAGGGGAAGAGCTTTATGACTTAAGAGGTCCTGTAGCCGATGGGTAGAAAGTACAGTTATTGGTTGGAGCAAGGTAAGCTTTAGGGCTTCCTTAGTAAGTTCTGCTGCTGCTGCCAGTGCACAGAGGCATGGTAGCCACCCATGAACTGTAGAGTCAAACTTCTTGGAGAGGTATGCCACTGGCTTATAGGAGGCTCTAAGTGGTTGTTTGAGGAGGCCAGTGGCAATACCCTGTCTTTCATCTGTAAAGAGGTGGAAAGGATGGTTAGGGTTAGGAAGTGGTAGAATGGGAAAGGATGTGAAAGTATCCCTGAGCTTATAAAAGGTGTTGGCTACTAAGGTACGTGAGGGGCCCGTAAGGGGTCTCCTTAGCTGCCTGGTATAAGGGCTTGGCCATAAGGGCAAAGTTGGGGACCCAATGCCTGAAAAAGCCAGACCCAGGAAGGAGAGAATGTAGTCTGCTGTTTCAGGTGGCTGTAGGCCACAGAGAGCTTGAATTGTCTGTTGTCAGGTTTCTAGAGGTTGGAGTGAGGAGTATACCTAGATAGGTGACTGAAGTGGTAGTAAGCTGGGCTTTGGCTGGAGAGACCTGGTAGCCCCAGGACCCCAGGAAATTGAGGAGCTGAGCAGTGTGTGTTTGGGAGGTCTTGAGGGATGGGCTGGAGAATAGGAGAAGTTCATCCACATACTGTAAGAGACTGCTGTCCCCCAAGTCACAAGCAGTTAGATCCTGTGCCAAGACTTGTCCAAAGAGGTGAGGATAGTCCCTGAAGCCTGGGGTAGGACTGTCCATGTCAACAGTTGGGACCTAAAAGATGTAGGGTCTTCCCATGTGAAGGCAAAGAGGTAATAAGTCAGGATGGAGGGGCACTGTAAAGAAGGCATCCTTAAGATCTAGGACAGTAAAATGGGTGGTTTTAGGGGGAATATGAGAAAGGAGAGGGTAAGGGTTGGGAACCACTGGGTGGATGGGAATAACTGCCTTATTAATTAGGCAAAGGTCCTGGACCAAGTGATAGGCTACTGAAGGTTTGCGTACTGGCAATATGGGGGTGTAGTTGGAGGGTGGCTCCCAATAATTGGAGAACATCTCTGCCTAGGAGAGGAATCAGACAGGATGGGATGACCAGAAAAGAGTGTGTGAAAGGGTGTACCTCCAGGGCACAGGCCAGCTTAGCAGTACGGTTTGGGAAGGAGGGTTTGCCATCAATTCCCATGACTGAAACCTGGGAAGGAAACAAAGACCTCTAGTGGGCAGGCAAGACAGAGTAGGTTTCCTCTGTATCCACAAGGAAGGCTATGGACTTACCCACTGCCTGGAGCACTACCCTGGGCTCAGCAAGGGTGATGGGGGTCCTCAAGTCTGGACTTCTTCAGTCCTCTGTGAACCCCAATAGTTCAAGAGAAGGGACTGCCTGGCTAGTCATACCCCTGCATGGAGGCACTGAGGAAGGGCCAGCCATGGGGCAGTTGCTCTTCCAATGTCCTGTCTGCTTACACGTGGGTCACAGCCTAGAGGGAGGCCATGGGTTTGGGCATTGGTGAGCCCAGTGACCTTCACATCCACACTTGAAGGAAGCCTCCAGTGGAGGGGGATGCTGGCTCCCCCATGAAGCTTTTGCTGGAGCTGTAGGCTCAGGTCTGCTGCCAAGGCTTGGGTTTGGAGTGTTACTTTTCTCTGCAATTGAGCCTGTCTGGCTAGTCCAGTTGAATCCCCTCAGGCATTATAAACTTTAAAGGCCATTTTTACCAGGTCTCGGATAGGGGTCTGAGGGCCCTCCTTAGCTCGTTTGAGCTTCTTTCTCATATCATGAGCTGATTGAGTAATGAAATGAGTTGCTAGCACTGTAGCCCTAGAGGGAGACTCAGGATCCAGCTTAGTATATTTGGTAAGAGCCTCTGTAAGGAGATTGAGAAATAAGGCAAGATTTTCATCTGGATCCTGGGTGGTTTCTCTGTTTATCAAAGTTGATTACCTCGTTGGTAACTGCCTGCAAATTTGATCAGCATGATCTGGAACGGCCTGCTGGATGTGAGTACATTCATCTGGGGTAAGGGTGGAAGAGAGGACGACATAGATATTGTGCCAGGTAAGATAGTAAGTCAGAGAGGTGGCAAAATTCCTTAATGTAAGTAGAAGAGTCAGAAGAGAAGGATCCAAGGTGATTTTCAATCTGGGAAAGATCCTGGAGTGAGAATGGGGTGTGCACTTGGATAATCCCTTTGGCACCAGCCACTTCCCTGAGAGGACAAAGGAGCTTTGGGTCGGTTTATAAGAAGGTCTAGCATGATGGGTGTGGGCACTGACTGGAGAACAGAGGAGTGAGCCAGGGGAGAGATTCACTGAGGGAGATGGGGGAAGGGCGGTATCAGTAGGAGAGGAGGGTGGAGGAGTGGTGTTCTGGAGTGGGGGAGCTGTGGCAGCAGAAGAGGGAGGAGAGGAGGGGGAGGATCTGTCTGGGTAGGGAGAGGAGTGACAGGGAGGCGGGGCTGAGAGCATTTCCAGTGGATCTGAGAATGAGGAAGAAGATATGGAAGAACAAAGGGAAAGGAGTTTGGGATTTTCCCTAGCAAGGAGAACTTGAGCAGTAGAACAGGGAGAGCAGAGGGTAGGACGGGAGCGTACATCCCCAAAAACTGAGTGTAAGGGATTTCTGCCCACTTTCCCATCCGGCAACAGAAACTGTCCAAATCAGTGAAAATCTGAAAATCAAAGTTCCTTCTGGGGCCATTTTGACCCATTGTCTAGGCTATACTGGGGCCTGGCCACAGTGGCATAAAAGATCAGGCATTACAGCATAGGTCCTGAGTGAGTCCTAATTTGGCAAAATCGGAATATAGACAACCCAAGGGAGTTTTGGGGTCTAGGGAGGACTCGGTGTTCCCATGGCCTTCCAGCACCCATGGGGGTGGGTGAAAACAGAAAAAGGCATCCCCAATTCTAATCACACTCACTTGAGGAATGGAGGGCTGGGTGGGGGTTGAGGTATCCCTTCAACCCTCTGGGGATCCAAACAGAGTGGGGTGGCTCACATGAGGACTGGGACATCTCCACAGCCCTTGAGGCCTTGAACGGAATGGGCAGGAGTCTATGGCATGCACGTGACTTACGGATAGACTCCCAAGACAGAGGGAGGCCAGAAGGTCAGGGGAAATGGGGGAACTTACCCCACTCCTGTTGGTCCAGATGAAGGGAGAGGGGAAGAAGAGTGGCTCAGGAATTTCCTGGTTTGTATGGAGGAGAGGGTGGACCTCTACCCCTATGGGGGAGGTCCGAGAGTGTTTCAGCATCTAATGTAAGGTCAGATAAGGATGACCGAAAGGAGGCCAATTAAAACTGCTGAGCAAGGCTTTATTGATATACGCTCCTGAGCAAGACTCCCCCATCCAACAGAGTAGGTCTGGGAGAATCGCACACAGGCTCAGCTGATTTGAAAGTTTTATGGGCTTGGGGTAGGAAAGGGAGAGCTTGGGACAGGAAAGGGAAGCTTTGGGTAGGAAGGGGGCCTTGGGACAGAAAAGGGAGATTTTTGGGAGTCCTGTGTCCTCCTGGGTTGGTCAGGGGACTGGCTGATTGATGGTAGTCATGAATTGTCACTGCCTGTCTGCTGGTGTTTGATTGATTATACACTTGCGCATGTGGGCTGCCTGGTGTTTTGTTTTCTTTAGCTGCCTTAAACTGACCTAACAATCATGACCTCTTCAGAGGTCAAAAACTGGGGAGGCTTTTCCTAGGGGACCTCTGGGAGTCTTGAGAGCCATATGTAGGAGGAAATATCCTGGTCAGTCACCATAGCTCTTGATTCACTCAGCTGGCTATTGCTTCATCTTCCCTGTACCACACTCTGCCAGACCCTGCATGCTCTGAGCCATCAAAACTTCTACCCTGGTGATAGTTCCCCAGTAAAGTAGGTGCATGTGTTGGGTCTGCTACATGAAGAACTTCATGGCCCAAGCCTCCTGTGAGCATTGAGCAGGCTTGCTCAGACTGAGGTGACTCTGGGTGGTACAATGGGCCAGGCCTCAGCCCATGTCCTCCTTTGGAAGCCCCAGCAGTGCCCAACTTATGAGGTCAGGAGAAGCAACAGGAAGGACTAGAGATTAGAGTCAGAAAAAGGGTTGGCATGATGAGAAGGACAATTAAAATTCTTTTTAAAAAATACTTTCCTGTGTTTTATTTTGTTGGTTGTGTGTGTGAGACAGACAGATCAAACCCAGTGACTTGTACATTTCTAGGCAAGCACTGTACTACTGAGTCACATCCCCAACCCTAGAAAAAAATTTTTTTTAAGAAAAAGATTTTTAAAAGACTAGAATAGTTATTAGTGGGAAAGAGGGAAAGAGGGACAGTCCATAGGGAGAGACTTAAAGGAGGCTTCTTCCCAGATACTGCCAGTCTAGGCTTGGATGGATATTTCTTCCCCAGGGCTTGTCTTATCACTGGAAAGGAATGTATTGGGAAAGGATCAATGCATTGATCGTTTAACCTTCACCTATCCAAGAAGCCAATGATAGCCTGATTCTGCCCTTCCGGTTCAGCTCTGAAAAGTAGCTTGGATCCCCAGCATATGGGTCACAGAGAGGTGGTATGATGACAGGTTATTGATTAACCTCTCAGACTTTATAGGGGCTAAAGTCTACTTCCAGAGACAAGTCTAGGGAGTGGTTCTCTACCCACCCATAATGGCAGAAAGTCTTCCTGTCTTTTATCTTCATTAGATCCATGGGTTCTAGCTTCATAGTTATCCCCAGAGTAATCTTGCTCTGGGCTGAGCCAGAGCAAATGCTAAGAGGTAACATTCCTCTCCAGTGAGCAGTGCTAGGACATAGGGCAGGATGATATATATGGGTGAGGCAAGGGCTGGGTAACAAGGCTTTGGAAATGCCTATTGCTCTGAGCCCAGCATGTGGGTGGATGAAGCAAGACTGCTGCAGAATCCTTCCCCTCAAGCTGCCAGGAACTTAGAGTTTTATTAGAGTAGAACTTATGCCAGGATCAAGTGGTTCTTACTTAGCCCTAACTAATCTTGGAGGTCAGAGAAGGGACTGGGACCAAGAAAATGACACAAGCGTAGGGTGGGTTGCCTGAGTGAGTCACAGGCACTTGTAAGGGGGTATCCAGACCTGACCTAATATGCACTCTCGTTAGCGCCAATGTCAAAAGGCCACTACAGAACTCCCAAGCTTCTTATCTGATTGAGGTTATAAGGTCTCACAAAGGAAATATTAATTATGTCAACAACAGGTTCAATAGGATTATAGCTGTCTCAGAGAATCTGAAAGCTAGAAAAGGAGAAAATAACCCTCACAGAGCAATAATCTCTACCCCAAACAGTAAGGCCATTTAGAGG
The DNA here is from genome assembly GCA_004024805.1 of Geosciurus inauris. Taxonomy (NCBI): domain Eukaryota; kingdom Metazoa; phylum Chordata; class Mammalia; order Rodentia; family Sciuridae; genus Geosciurus; species Geosciurus inauris. The sequence continues at coordinate 18,259 of PVHX01013150.1, read as the reverse complement.
CTTCTTAGGGATAATTGGATACTGCAGGCTTTGGATTCCTGGGTATTGGGAATTAGCTAAGCCTCTTTACAACCTCCATAAATAAATTCTACACCAAGGAACAACTGTCCTGATATGGGAACTAAAACATATTAAGGCCTTTAAGGCACTAAAAGCGGCCTTATTCAAGCCCATGGACTCAGCTTACCCACAGAGTAAAACTTTATCCTGTTTGTCACTGAATGAGGAGAAATAGCCCTGGGAGTGGTCACACAAAAGAATGGACCATCTTAACAGCCAGTGGCATACCTCAGTAAGGAGCTTGACATAGTGTCTTGGGATGGCCCCACGCTTGGGAGTGGTTGCACCAGTTGACCTGCTAGTCCCCAAGGCAATCAAATGAGGCAATCAAATCACTGGGAACACACCTCATTGTCTATAATTCTCATGATTTGTCATGGATTCTAAATACAAAAGGGGGATTATTGCTCTCAGTTGCCTTCTGAAATACCAGGCTTTATTTCTAGAAGGACTCTGTATTATTCAGGGTTCTCTAGAGGAACAGAATAAACAGAAATTATGATTATAAAAGGGGATTTATTAGATTGGCTTATGTGACCAGAAGCTAGATAATCCACAATGGCCATCTGCAGCCTGGACAGCTGGAAACCAGTAGCTATGCAGTCCAAGAGGCAGAAGCCCCAGATCAAGAGGGATCAATAGGTGCTACCCTAGTCTGAGACATAAGACTTCTGGAAACTCCCTGGAGAATCACTGGCAGAGTCCACTTTGGAAGAGTGAAGAAGCAAGAGTCTGATAGCCTCAGACATCAAAGCAGCAATCAAGAACCCATCCAAGAAGAATCAAGCTTGCATTTGCTGCTGCTTCCTTTTTCTTCCAACTTTTATTCCATCTAAGCCACCATCCTACTGGATGATGTTGCCCACACTTAGGGAGGCTCTCCACTTCAGTCAGCTATCTCATATGTCAATCATTCCCAGACACACTCATTGACACATCCAGAAGTCTTTTAATCATCAGCATTTCTTAATCCAATCAAGTTGACAATTCAAATTTACCATTATAGACCTGTAACTCAAATAAAAACTTGTTCTAATTTAAATTCAGCCATTTTCTTCCCAGAAATACTAGAGGGAAGTCCTGAACATGACTGAAAACAAGTCATGGTGAGGCCAGAGTGGGGGGGGCAAAACAATAGTCAGTGTAGGTAATAAATAATTGGGTCTGATCAGAAAATTGGAGGCTGATTTAAAAGGAAAGAAATAAGGGGCTGGGATTGTAGCTCAGCGGTAGAGCGCTTGCCTTGCATGCGTGAGGCCCTGGGTTCGATCCTCAGCACCACATACAAAGCAATAAAATGAAGACATTGTGTCCATCCACAACTAAAAAAAAAAGAAAGAAAGAAATAAAATGTTAATATCCCCAAAGCCTTTCCCCCCTCCTTCAACCTGTTGCCAAGGCTACCTGCCTCCAGGGAATTGTTCCTCCTTGCATGGATTTGTAGGAGTTGTATCTCCTGGGTGGCTCCCTTCCTGCCCATCTGAGCAGACACAGAAGGCACCCCTGGAAGTCTTCTGCCTCACATTTTGGCCCACCTTTTGGTCACTAGTCATGCAGGGAAGATAAGAGGAGAAGGAAGGCATGAGAACAAAGGAAATCTAAAACCTATAAATGAGGAGGGACACCTCTACTTCTTCAGACATCCAGCTCTGGGGCCCCTTTTCTGCAGAGAAGTCTATCTCTTTCCTATCCTTTAAATACAACTTGCTTTCTATGCTTGCCTTGGTATTTCTTGTGTATTCAATCTTCAACATCTGGGATTTTCATTGTTGTTTCTGTGCTTGTGTGTGCTCCACTAGCTTCTTTGACTGCAAAAAAGGAGGTTTATACCCACAGCCCTCTGAAGATTCCTTTGGCCCACAATGAGCATAACCTCTTTATTCTAGCCTTTACCCCTAGTTTTTTTCTGCTGCCAAACATGGTCTCAATACTAAATTTCTAGCTGATATAGAATCATGGCCATTAGAGGGAAGTATAAATTTTAACACCATTCTACAGCTTAGCCTGTCCTGTAAAAAGGAAGGAGATAGTCTGATGTTCCTACCTGGTTTAAAAAAAACAAATTGTACCAAAAATGTAAATTAGACTCAGCTATGATCCCCATTCTAAGTGAGGCCAAATTTCCCCTCCCAAAAGTTTATTAACTAATGGGAGGCTCAACACAGACAGATCAAGATTCATTTCTGACAGGGTCCCATGTTCTCCTAGGAATCACAAGTCATATGGTAAGGATGGGTAATCCAGAAGCTTGCATTTTTTTTTATGGCCACCCATTCAAAAGCACATGGGTCATGACCAAACTGGTAAGGCAGCAGTTAAATCCAGATATCATACATGAAAGGAGGGGCATCAACTGCTGATGCTAGAGGCTCCAATGGGGAGATGTCCCCTAGCCAAAGAGATAGTTACTTAGTTCACATATGGATTCTGCACTCTTTTTTTTTTTTTGTATTGGGGATTGAACTCAGGGGTACTTGACCACTGAGCCACATCCCCAGCCCTATTTTGTGTTTTATGTAGAAACAGGGTCTCACTGAGTTGCTTAGCACCTCGCCATTGCTGAGGCTGGCTTTGAACTCGTGATTCTCCTGTCTCAGCCTCCCTAAGTGCTGGGATTACAGGCTTGAGCCACTGTGCCTGGCTGGATTTGAACTCTTTTGCTTTTTTCATCTTGTTGCTCAGAGTGGAGCCTCATCTTGAAAAGTAATGGGAGATAATGTCTCATAATTTTCTACATCCAAACCTAGCCTAATTACCAACTAGAGAAATTAAAAAAATGGTCAAAATGCCCTATGCATGAGGTTTTGCTGAAAAAACAACAAATACAGCTTCCCTTCTGCCAGATCTCAATCTCACCAAGGCTTATATTTGAAATGTAAACTGTGGAGACCTGCAGGGCTTGTAGAGAACTGATTTGGGACTGAAAAAAAAGCGTCACTTTAGAATTCCAGCCTCTTGTGGGACACAAATATCTGGTTATCTTATCACCTTGCTTTCTTAACAAATTCCTTCCTAAACACTTCAGCACAGGGAAGGAAAAATGGAATGATCAAGTCTTCTTTACCTTGAGAATCTTCACCTAAGGATTTTAGGGCTCTCTCATTCTTTCACTGTAATCTGAGCCAAAAAGTAACCTCTGATCTGATAAATATGTTCTGCATGCTCCTTTACTAATTATGGCTATATCATTTTCTTAGAACTCTTGTTTTTTAAAAAAATTATATTTTTGAGCTCATGTCTTATGGTGAATTCACATTTGATCCTATATGTCTAAATTTATTTTCCTGATCAGTCTTATTTTATCTAACTATAGAAGTTTTAAAAAAAATTTTTTTTAGTTGTTGATGGATGCTGTGCCTGCACCAGCACGAAGTGAAAGTAGGATCGGCGAGGGAGTTGCGGCTGAGAAGTACATACACACAAACACACACAAAAGACAAGACAAGACTTCAGACTGGATGTTCCAATAATAATACTACTTTATTGAAGTCCTTCAGGAGAATATATAAGTTACTCTGACCCCTACCCACTATAGTCCAGCATCGGAGGTTCCGGAATCCTACAAGTGTGCATACTTTACTAGCTTTATGTTTACATAAGAATGCAGATGTGAACTGAGACACAGAACTTTGGTCATGAGCCAAGGTTGCTCAACCTGAGCCTGTGTCTACAATAACAGCTTGGTCCAAGGACACATCCAGGCTTCTTGTTTTGTACTGGGAACGTGAAGGCCAGCTCTTTCCTACAGATGGACCTTTATTTTATTCATATTTAGATGTGGTGCTGAGAATCAAACCCAGTGCCTCACATATATGAGGCAAGCACTCTGCCACTAAGCCACAACCCAGCACACTATAGAGGTTTATATAGTCTGCTTTTGTTCAGAGACCAATTTTCAAGACTTAGCTCTCAATATAATAGAGGGTTTCAAAAATATCTGTAGCATTGCCATGTAGATATACCTGCAAAAATCTGCAAGATCTCTGTTTTCTGTCTGTTTTTTGTATGTGTGTACACTTGTGTATTTTGTTGTTGTGTCTACATATGTGCTGTGTTCATATATCATGTACATGGTATCAAAATTGACATATAGGAAAATGAGTAGTCATAAATTAAAATTTAAATAAGAAATGGATCCAGACATATTGCTGCATCCTGCAAAGTGAATGAACACTTCATTGAATGTAGATGGTGGGTTGGATTGAGAAAATTAGAAGTTAAAAGAAATTGTAAGAGATAAAGGCAAAAGACACACAATAGGTAAAAAACAGGGCCCAGTGTGTTGGTCAGCCAGAAGGGTCTGACCTCTAACAAAGAGGGAGACCCCATGTACTTTATTATATAGGCAAAAAACATCAAAAGGACTTATTGTGAGAAAAACTTCTTCAAGGTAAACAAAAGTGAAGTTGAGCAGAAATAGGGTGATTGGAGCTTACCTACTTGTGCAATATCTTCTCTGGCTCTGGGTAGCTGGCACTTCAAGGCTATTGAGCATAGCCATATTTCTTTCACCCCAGGACAGCAGGCATTTGAATTCAAAGCTATCAAACCCATAAATTCCAAGCCAGGGATGGAATTTACCTCATTAAAAGTGGCCACTTGCAAATGGTCATTTCTTTTAGCACCACCACACTGAAAGATTCCCAGAAGAGGTGTCTCTGTCCAAGGCTATGGAGTTCAAAGAAATGATTCATTTTTCTGCTCTTGACATCTCCCCTTTTTTTATTATTCAAGAACAAGTGATGTGTTGTTATTTGGAGTTCCAGGATCTCTCCTCTTAGGGCACAGCAACCTATTATTATAACACAAAAGAAAATTAGTATCACAGCTATTATTTCAAAAGTATACCAGGTGGAATGCTTTAACATATTTCCAGGAGTACAGCCATTTAAATCACAAAATATCTGATTAGAAAGTGACGCAGGATTCATGAGATTGATCCTGCTTTTCTGAATAGCCTGGAAGTGATGATGAAACTCCATAATTCCAGGCTGTTATTATTGTTATGCCAAGTACAAATTAGATGTTTTTGACCATTTCCCAATCCCATTGGGCAGCATTATATTTGGCTGCAGTAACACAGACATACTTATAGATGGCATAGCATCTAAGCCTTTGCTTAAATTTGAGAGTGGCAAGTTCATTTCCAATATTAATGACAGTAGCTTCCAAAGTATTTAATTTAGTCCCAATATTTTCATCAATATTCACCTTGTTCAGGGCTTTGGAAGTATTTTGAGCCAAGTTATTAAGAAAATGAGCACTATGAATGCTTTTAGATAAAGTCACAAAAGCTGTCATGGTAGAAGCAAAAAAATACATTAAAGCAACTACTCTGAGTACAATAAGACCAACAGCACACTGGGTTCTGCTTAGTTGGACATGCATCTGTTGTAAAACTTGAACTCCAGCATCAGCACACCATAGCCCTGAAATGTTAGCTGGGAGTAAAACAAAGGAGGGTTGATAAAGAATGAGTACAGTGATGAGCATGCCACCATCACTGTAAGTCAGGACATTACCAACAAATCCTCCAGGAGTCGTGGAATCCTGACATAGTTGTCTCTTATCAATTCTTGGAGACCAATACAAAATATATCTACCAATTCTAAAGAAATTATGCTGCACTGGCAAAATATTTGCACTTTCCATCCATTTAGGAAAGGCACCAAATTCTATTGCAGAATGATTAGGGCAGTAAGGTATTGGTGGATGTTCCACAGGGATGACCGGCTTATTGTGGGAAAGTCCCATTTTAATAATTGTCTGGACATATGATCTAAGTCCCAGGAGCCATTGCAATTAGCTGATCTGGGTCCCTCATATACTGTCTGTTCCTTGAAGGTTACTTTTAAACAGTCAGCCTGTTTATCATGGGACCAACATGTAGGTAGATTCCCACTGTAGTCAGTAAAATTAAATCCAGGTACATAAATAGGTGTAATGTGTTTGTCTATAAAACCTCCCATCATATGAATATTATTAGTAAATATTAAGATGGATTCTCCAGTCCAAACAGCTATGTGTACTAAATGTGGATCTGGGAAATATGTCCAATAAAATTCCCCATGGACTCCATTTACCTGACAGCTCAGTAGAGCCAAATGAGCCATAAATATAGTGGTTGGAGACTTAGTAGTTCTCTGTTGTTCAATCATCTGCTCAGCCTGATGTGTCAGGTTCTTCAGTTGTCCCCACATTGGCAGGTTGGACTTCTGGGTTTGTGGAGTCCTCTTTTTTTTTTTTTTTTCTCACAATGCATTTATTCTATTTATTTATTTATTTATTTATTTATTCATTCATTTATTTATTTATTTTATGTGGTACTGAGGATCAAACCCAGGGTCTCACATGTGCTAGACAAGCACTCTACCACTGAGCTACGTCCCAGCCCATGGGTTTCTCCTTTTCTTCCTCAGCCTTTTGCTCCTGCTGCAAGTTGGGATTGGCACCTCCAGTGCAATCTTCAGTCATTTTTTTAAAACTTTTTATTTTATTTATTTATTTCTATGTGGTTCTGAGGATCAAACCCAGTGCCTCACATATGCTAGTCAAGTGCTCTACCACTGAGCTACAACAGCAGCCCTAATCTTCAGTTATTTGAACTTTGGTTCCAGGTCCTCTGTCAGATGGCACATTCAGGTACCCAAATGGGATACAATGCGCCTTCTGGAAAAATATAAGCATGGTATCTACAAAACATTATTACTGGATTTCATCCCTTCCATTTTCCTGTTTGTAAATCTTTCCACCAAACTGGGCCTAGTGGGTCTGTTGCAGTGGAAGATGTGTGTCTCTCAGCAGCAGTGCAAACTTCAGAATAACAATTTCAAAAAAATTAAAACAAATAAAAGCATGATTCAGACTATTTTGTGGAGATCTATTTCCCCTTTTTAGTTTTTGTTATTGTGATTTTAGGGACAAGAAAACTTGCTCCACAATAGCTGGACCTTGGGGATTATAAGGAACATCTGTTCATTGATCAATATAAAATTAATCACAAAACTGTCAAAAAGAACTAATATAAGCTGGAACATTATCTGTTTTAACCTGTAAAGCACAGATTGTTTAGTACTGCAAAATCAGCTAAACAACAAGAAACAACGTGACAGGTATTTTCTTTTGTGCAAGCACTGGCAAAAGTGAAACGAGAACAAGTGTCGATAATAACATGAACATAACACTGTTTGCCAAATTGAGGAATGTGAGTTACATCCATTTGCTATGGCTGATTTGGCTGAAAACCATGGGGATTAACCCCAGTGGTGAAGCTGGAGTGTGGACCACACACTGTGGATATTGATGAACAACTTAGTGCACTTGCTCTTGGTTAATATGAAATTTCTTGTGCAAACTGGAAGCATTCTGATGATGTAAAGAATGAGAAGCTTGAGTACAGACAATTGTCTGTATGTGGAGACAATTGTTGACAGGCTGCAACAAGGTGATCAACCTTAGCATGACCCAATGTTAAAGGAACTAGAAGAGCTCTAATATGACCTAAAACAAGGATATTGATGCATTTAAAATTTTTTTTGGTTAAGTATGGAATAAATGAAATAACCCTTAAGGTTTAGGTATTTTCTGGAGAAAATTGAACAATGGAACTGTTTGAGCAATAAATTTAATTTTCCCAGTAAAATCACACCCAGAAATACATGAAATCCTTTTAAAGTTAAGCTGCTTCTGCCCAATATGAATCCAACTGTGTCAGACAGCAAAGGCCCCCAAACTCCCATGAGAATAACCTGAGGCCCCATTTCTATGGTCAGTGAAAACTTGGAGGCAGGGTGGAGGTCCATGCCCATGGCCTCCAGCCATGGCTCAGTAAAGTTCTGGAATGAAGAGACATAAGGCTTGGCTAGGGCAAATGGAGGCTGGGCTAGAGTGAATGGCTACTCCAGAGTGAACACCAATGCTCTCATTATTTGATGGGGCTGGGGCTGGGGCTGGCCCTGCCTCCTGTTTCCTAACTGGGGAAGAAATGTCCAGCCATTCACATCCATCTTCAACTTATTTCCCTCACCCAGTGCCTGCCTTATTAGCTACTTAGACAAATTCCTGGTTTATCATTTTGTCCTGGTGGCTGTCTGCAATCTCTGGCCACATGTCCTGGTTTGTCACAATTGCCACAATTAAAACACTGCCTCTTTGAATTTTTTTTTTTTTTTTGGTACTGGGGATTGAATTCAGAGGTATTCAACCACTGTGCCACATAGCCAGCCCTATTTTGTGTTTTATTTAGAGAAAGGGTCTCATTGAGTTGCTTAGGGCCTCACCGTTGCTGAGGCTGGTTTGAACTGGTGATTCTCCTGTCTCATCCTCCAAAGTGCTGGGATTACAGGCATGCACCACCATGCCTGGCTGCCTCTTTGAATTTTTGCCTTTCAAAGAAGATTGAAATGCTTCCTTCGGGGCTGCAGCTATCATCATGCCCTGCAAGTACACAACTTCAATGTCTGAACAAAGGCAAATGAAATCTGACACTGATTCTTTCTGTGAGGGCATATGGTCTCCTAGAAGGTTTTATTAGATTTTTCAAAGGCCAGCTGTTTAAAATCTCAGTAAGTAATTTATGTAATTTACTGCTTGGTATGAATTTATTTACTGCTTGTTATGAATGTGCCACAAAATCAGAAAATAATTCATCCAGTCCTTGATGAATATGAGAAATGTCCAAAGTTTTCTCTCCCTTAGTAGCTAACTCTCTCCATGCCATTTTTGCACACACATACTTGTTTGTGAGTAAGTTTGTAAGTAAAAATTTAGCTGTTGCTCTAATTCAGCAAATTGTCCTCCTGCTCTGGTCAGTATCTCCAGAGTAACACCCATCCTATGCTCTCAGTTACTTTCTGCCTACTCAGTGCAAAATTCCATCCAATTAGATTTCCATAACAGATAATCTCCACCTGAAGCAGGCCTTAGCCAGTGTGATCTAGTCATTAGGCAGTAAATCCCCATTAGAGTTTCTAACAAACTTCATGAAGGGCAGTTTTGATGTGTAAACAGAATAAGGAGAGTTGAGCTCTTTTAGAATTTTAAAAAGAACAGGTGCATGTGCCCTAATTTGTCACTTGGGATTATTAAGATCAGGTTGTTCAAAGATAGGATATAGCTGAAAGCTGGCCACATCTTCTCCTGCTGCCCTTGCAGCCTGAAGGCCCTGATGGGGAAAAGAAACTTTAGTCTGATTTTTTTTTGGTACCAAGGATTGAACTCAGGGGTACTCAACCACTGAGGCACATCCCCAGCCTTATTTTGTGTTTTATGTAGAGACAGGGTCTCACTGAGTTGCTAAGTGCCTCACCATTGCTGAGGCTGGCTTTGAACTCATGATTCTCCTGTCTCAGCCTCCCTAAGTGCTGGGATTAAAGGCATGCACCACTGCACCCAGCAGTAAGATTGAATTTTACTTTTGCTCAAGGTGTGGGGCAAGGAACAGGAGCAGAAATATTCATATTTAAATTAGATAGCTCAAGAGCTTATTCTCTTTATTCCTCTGATTCCTTCACAGAATCCTCCCTAAATTCTTTTTCAGCTTTCCTTCTCCCATCATTAATTTCTCCACCTGACTCAATTGGCTCTCACTCAATTGCCTCCAGCCCCTCCCACTCCTCCTCCTTTTTTTGATCCCCCATCTCTCTGGTCAGAGACTGGGGGAGGTGGGTACACACAGGCAGGTCAGGCACACTCATATCCTTTAACAGCATTTTTAAAACTAGCAATTAGATCAGCAGCTGACTTGATCACACTGTCTTGATCTGGATCCAATTTCATATTAAAGCCCACATTTTTTCTAAGTTATGGATCATGCATCTGGACATTTTGCCTGAGTCATATCTGGCATGCAATACTCTGCCAAGACTTTTCCATGTATGCAAATGAGGGACTCCTATTTAGGAAATCACAGACAAGTTTCCTGACTATTTCTAAGAATTGTGCCCTTGCAGCCCAAAGGCCCTGATGAAGAGGAGAAACTTTAGTAATACTAATTTTTTTGGGTACCGAGGATTGAACTCAGGGGTACTCAACCACTCTGCCAAACTCGGTAAAACTTCCTTTACCGAGTTGCCTCGCAGTTTCAACATATTTTTAAGTACTGCAAGGAAATACTTTCTCTCTTTAGAATTAGAATTTCCCATGTTTAACACTGTGCTATTAAAAACTCACTCCTCTCGCCTTTTCTTTGAATTTACTAACATGCACTGCTCTTTGAGGAGTGTTCAAACTCACCTGAAAACTCTCCCAGTTCCTGATAATTAGGTCCCTGTTTGGGCACCCACTCTCATTGCATCCTGCACAGTGAATGAATAGTTCACTGAATGCAGGCAGTGGGTTTGATTGAGAAAATTCTAAGTTATAAGAGATTGTAAGAAATAAAGACAAAAGACATGAAAATAGGTAAGAAGCAGGGCCCAGTGGGTTGGTCAGCCAGATACGTCTGACCTCTAACAAAGAGGGAGACTCCATGTGCTCTATTATACAGGCAAAAAACATCAAAAGGATTTACTGTGAGAAAAACTTTAAGGTAAACAAAAGTGAAGTCGAGCAGGAATGGGGTAATTGGAGCTTATCTACTTGTGTGATACTTTCTCTAACTCAGGGAAGCTGGCATCTCAAGGCTATTGATCGTGGCCATATTTATTTTACCCCAGGGCATCAGGCATTTGAATTCAAAGCTATACAACACCAAAATTCCAAGCCAGGCATGGAATTTATCCCAGAAACAGTGGCCACCTGTAAATGGGCATTTCTCTCAGCATTATTGCACCAAAAGATTCCCAGAAACAGCATCTCTCTGTCCAAGGCTATGAAGTTCAAAGCAATGATTCATTTGCTGCTCTTGACATACATACCTTTTAGTTCACATGACTTAAAAAGTTCAATTTAAGTTAGCTAAATGAATGAAGTAAAGATGTCTAAAATTATTAACTCACAAGTTTTTCTGGGCGGTCAGACAAGAGTGTTGGTTTCTATAAAATGTCTAGAAAATATCTATTCATCCTAGAACTTTTCTTTAATAAGAAAGAGATGGCTAATACTGTTCACTACACTTGTCTGATATCTTGTTTTTTACAGTTAAAAATTAGTAAATTAGATTTAACATCAATGGGATTAACCATAAATGTGTTTGTTAAAGAGACATCTAATTAATTTACAAAGTTAAAGTCCTAAAACATGAACTGCTACATATACAATCAAGTCTTCTTAACTTCTTAAATTCCATAAGGTAATACATTTAAACATTATGTGTGTTTTATAAATGGGTAAATGGAAAAATGTTTAAGATTGCTTTGTGTCTGTGTCTTCACTAAAACAAGGTTACCAAGATTTAAGATTCTATCAGGTGTAATTTATATGTAAAGAGTATAAGAGTTTTCAGTTGGGTTTCAATTAAGGTACTATAAAAACATAAAAGTATTTCATTTATTAAAGTGGATTATTTGCCTAAATTTAGATATTTCATAAAGGTTGTTTCAGAAGGTGAATTAAGAAAAAGAATCAACAGCTAGGAAAGAGGTATAAGAAAGTTCTAGGTATGGAAATATATTTTAGTATGGAAAGTAGAAGAAAAAATGTTCCTGGATAAGAAAGTCTTTGTGGGGGCTGGGGTTATGGCGCAGTGGTAGCGTGCTCGCCTAGCATGCATGAGGCACTGGGTTCGATCCTCAGCACCACATATAAATAATAAATGAATAAAATAAAGATCCATCAACAGTTAAAAATATATTAAAAAAAAAAAAAGAAAGTCTTTGTGTGGTAAAAACTGTAGAATGTCTAAGTTGCAGAAGGTTTATACAAGGTAAATTTCAAAAGGCTTGTAGGTAACTAAATCAGTTATATATAATTAGCATAATCAGTTAAATCTATTCAAGATTTTTCCCTAAGGTCAAATATTAATGTACATCAGTACCAAAGTTTAATCCTGTATGGGTTGAAGTAACAAATATTTTTAAAAATATTTATCTGTTCTTATCTATCAAGATAATCTCTTTTTTCCTGTTAAGTTTTATTCTTTAGAGGAATTAATCTTAAAGGAATTAGGGTTTGTATAACTCTGGTTAAATAGCAACTGTTATTTTAGAGTGTTACATTACATTACTAAGTCTAAATTTTAATTTAAAAGCTAAACTTGGTTAATATAAAAACATCAGGGTAATTGTGATGCTATTACTAGCTTCTTGGTATAATAAATGTACTCATATCTTCCAAGTGTACAAGTCTTTAAAGTATAATGTTTAAAATAACATTTTACCAAACTGGTGTTCTTCAAACTAAGGTTTAAAGTAAAGGTTTGGGATTATAAAAATTATGTTTCTTGGTTCACAGCTATTATGCAAACTTAATATGTTTTTACTTTTGTTAATTTCATTTTGTATTTTCCTTGTAAACTTTAACTGTTATCTGTTAGTGCTTTAGTGTGGAAAGTAGAAGAAAAAATGTTACTAGATGAGAAAGTCTTTCTGTGGTAAAAATTGTAGAAAGTCTAAGTTGCAGAAGGTTTATAGAGGGTAAATTTCAAAAGGCTTGTAGGTAACTAAATTGGTTATATATAATTAGCATAATATAACTTTCAATACAGACAGGACATAAGGCTAACTTCCAGTACGAATACAGACCCCAATTAAGTAAAATGGGTAACTGTAAAGTTATAGACATTAAAGGTAAAACCCATTACTCTTACTTTAAGGCTGGTGAAACTGGCTTGCTGCATGTTTAAGACCAAAACTTGGAGACTAAATTTAAGGAAATAAAAGGGCCAAGAAAAAAAATAGCTGATATTTGGCTTTTGCCTGATGAGTCACCTTGAACTCATGGAACTAGTGGAGTTCTTTAAAGGCTTTGCAACTCTGGGCCACATGACCTCCTGATCAGGGGGATCTATGAGACCCTGTAGAACAGAAAACCAACCAGTGGAGGGTAATTGGAGAAGGAGACATCCCTGATGCTTCCAAGGGAAGCCACATGGTCAAGGAGACCCTGAATCATCCTGGAAGATGGCACTAAAGGAGCTAAGAAGCTGCTCTCAAGTTCCCAAGAGTGACCCCCTGAGGGAACTCAGCTGACTCTTTCTAGATAGGAATGAGGTCAATTTGACCAGCTTGGTTTTAAACACCTAGAAAAACAAGTTAGTATCAAACAGAGCCATACCCGGGCATTTAAAAGAGAAGACAATAGTTCTTTTGATGTAACTTATGATGTACACTTGTGTCTTACCCCCACCAAGAGAAAACAAGACTGGAGGCTACAAAAGTGGGATTCTTAGACAAGAGTGCCTGATAACTATCAAAAGAGATTATCAGAGTCAAAAACGTTTTTTAGTTAATAGTAATTTTAAGGTCTACAAATCTTCCTTACATCCTACACAGGTAGTCTTGATCTGCATTTGCTAATAAGATTATCTAGCCCTAAGCAACAGAATAAAGGGATCTCTACTAAACACAGAGGTTATGCCAATAAAAAGATATTTTGTAAAATCAGATGACATTAGATAGCTTAACTACATCTTATGGGGGCATCTGTGACATTATAAAAACTAAATATTGCATTTACATTCCTGATAACTCTGACAATGTAGCTAACATCCTGAAAGATTTACAGTCCCAAATGGAGGCCATGTCCTCACTAGCCTTATTGTGGGGAAATTTCAGCTCTTGTACCTGCTGGTGAGAGTTTACTGGTTTCTATCATCACCATGATATTCATTGACAGGTTCCAGATGCTGCAACATTTACTTTGTATTAATTATATTTCAGTACTCACGTCTTTTTGTTCCTCTCATAGAAACACCCACCTCTCAGATGATTTTACAACCTATTGCTTCCAAACCAGACTTTTGCCACAGACCCCTCAACTGACCCAAAACATTTCTAAGAGGGAAGCCCAAACTACTTGCCTCATGTCACCCTTTGTCAACTCAGAGCAGCCAGAGTGGTCATCATCCATTTTTTCTCACAGCATTAAGTTATGTCCTTTGAGGGAGGATTGAGGCAAGGGGGTGGGCAAAAGAACACTCAGTGTAGGTAATAAATAATTGGGTCTGATTAGAAAGATGGGGGCCAATTCAAGAGGAAAGAAATAAAATGGTAATATTTTCAAAGCCCTGCCCCCCTCTTCCAAGGGTATTTGCCAAGGCTATTTCCTCCAGGGAACTTTTCCTGCCTGCATGGAGTTGTGGGAGTTGTACCTCCTGGGTGGCTCCTTTCCTACCCATTTGGGCAGACACAGAGAGATACTCCTGTAAGTTTTCTTTCCCATGTTTTGGCCTACTTTTTTGTCACTAGTCATGTAAGCAAGGTAAGGGGAGAAGGACGGCTTGAGAACAAAGGAAACCTAAAACCTATTAATAGGGTGGGACACCCCCACTTCTTCAGGCACCCAACCCTGGAACCCCTTCTCTGCAGAGAAATCTATCTCTGTTCTATCCTTTAAATAAAACTTGCTTTCTTCATTTGCCTAGGCATTTCTTGGGTGTTCAATCTTCAATATCTGGGAAAATGGGAATCATCCCTGATTGATTCTCATCACCATCATAACTAGCTGTAAACTATCCAGCCTGAGGAGACCTTCAGAGCCTCCCCCTGCCTAGTCTGACCTCATCATGTACACAGATGGGAGTTCCTTTATGGGACAAGGAGAATGCAAGGCTGGATATGCCATGGTGACTTTACATGATACTTTAGAGGCACAATCTTTGCCCCCAGGCACAAGTGCACAGCTTGCAGCATTGATAGCCCTAATGAGAGCACTCAAGCTTGGGAAACAGGAGAGAGCTAATGTTTACCTGGACTCTAAATATGCCTACCTAATCTTGCATTCACATGCAGCAATTTGGAAAGAGAGTGGATTTCAAGAAGCTGAGGGAACTTCCATAAAAACCTATGAACAGATCTTAAAACTGTTAGAAGCTGTTAATTTACCTAAAGAGGTAGCAGTAATCTACTGCCAAGGACATCAAAAGGGAATAGATGAGATATCAGAAGGCAATAGATGAGCAGATCAACAGGTCAAAAAGGCTACTAAGGGAACTTTACACCAATCAACATTAGTCCCTCTACTATGGACAGGCCCTCCCTGAGAAGTGAGACCTCAATACACCCAGGAGAAGATATATGAGAAAACTCACTCAAGAAACCCCCTATCCATGACCTAATGTGCCTTACTCAGAATCAGAAACACCTCATGAAAACTAGCCCACTTTTGCTCTTATGTAAGAAGTCTTTCCTAAGGAATGATATTCTTAAAGATCAGGAAACTGCAGATCTAGTGGCTCATACCACAAACCTGGCCAAGTTTCAAGCTGAAATCTGTAGATATCCTATATATGAGCCTCTTATTTCACCATCTCTATGAACCTGGGGATCTCATTATGGTCAAGACTATACCTTCAAATTCTCAAAATTCAGACCCTATTTGGAAGGGACATTTCCCTGTAATTTTATATACTACCTCTGCAGTGAAAGTGCTTAGACAGGAGAACTGGATCTACCACACTCAGGTAAAATCCTGTCATCCTGGATTGACTCCCAGAGAAACTTCTCCCTCCCAAGGAGCTGAGGAATGATACTCCTGCACTCTCATAGAAGACCTGAAATATCTCTTCCACAAAGACAATGGTGATATGCAAACTTTTTTTTCATCTTTTTCCTTATTGTTTTAGAGAGGTCCACTGAAATTAACTCTTTTCTAGATTGGGCTTAACAGTATGCCACCAGGTTACTGAAAGATAATTGATGGATATGTGAACTATTACCCATTTCCAGCACTTCTGGGTTACCTTGGTGGGTATCCCCCATACAATGAAGTGACTGGATAAAATTAAAATCATTAATGTTATGAAAAAAAGAGAAACACTCTTTACAAACCACTACTCATGCTGATATTAAATTATGTCCTGTAGATGAAAGTTTATCACAGCCAGGTCATGGGAAAACTTTCACTTTAGAACAAACCAATCTTCAGGTCATTACAACTGTTAAATCACATTTAAGCCCATCCACCAACATGTCCATCATCACTGCCAACATGTCAAAGGTATATGGATGATTACTATCATATTTGGGATGAATATATGTGGCTTACACCCACCATAGGGCATATCAACCAAGAAGCCCCAATCTGTTGGGAATAATGTAACCACACCTATGACAAATGGCCTAATGTTACTCAGGAATTAGGATGGACCCTAGAGTCACTATGCCAACACATTGCGATTTTATAGGCCAGCGATTAGTTTGGGGCTAGTTGGTTCTCTAGACCTGAAATTAGATGGCCAACACCCAATGGGACACAATGGATGTGTGGAACACATCGATGGCCCTGGCTTCCCCCAGGCTGGATAGGGAGATGTACTATTGGGTACCCCTGCATGCAAGAGAGATGGATACCAAGTATAGACAGCTGGCAAATCTCCCCAATCCAGACATAGGTGGGGACTATCTGTTTTTTACTGTTGATATGATCATTCAGCTTCACTGTTTATTCCACAGATTGGCTTAGAAAATGTAATGTGGCACATGGAAACCCTAAACAGTTATACTGAAGCTGCCATCCATGAGGTTGAGGAAAGTATTTCTCTCCTTAACACAGAATAACACTCATGAGGAAAGCCATCTTACAAAACCAGATTCTTTAGATGTCCTCACTAAAGCCCAAGGCAACACTATGCCATTATTAGAACTGAATGCTGTGTTTACATTCCTGATGATTCTGGCAATGTAACTAACATCCTTAAAGATTTTCATTCCCAGATAAAGGCTATGTTCTTGCCAGCCTTGTCATGGGAACAACTTTTTAGTTCCTAGTTCTCTAGTAGCTCCTGGTGGAAAACATTGTTACTGTTTGTCATTATCATATTCATTGGGATGTCCACATGCTGCAGCATTTATTTTTGCATTAATCTTATTCCAGTACTCCTATCTTATTTTTTATCACAGATCACTTGACTCTCAAATGACCTTACACTTGTTGCTTCCAAACAAGACTTTTACTAGTGTCCTAAAACGGACCCAATTCCTAAGAGGGAAACCTGAATTATTAGCCCCAGGTCATTCCCCTCTCAGCTTGGAGCAGCTAGAGTTGTCATTGTCCATTCACCTTGCAGCAGTAGGGATTCCCTAAAATTAGAGTCAGGGGTGAAGGAAGGAAAGGCAGTTAGTGTAGATAGATGATTGGGTTGGGAGGATGGACACTTATTCAAAGGGAATTGAATATTAATACCTTCTTACCCTTCCACCTCACCTGGGGCCAAGGTCACATGCAGGGAATCTTAAAGAGTACTCCCTGGGTGCCTCCCTTCCTGCCTTTCTGGGCAGACAATGAAAAATGGGGAGAGGTACCCCTGGATCACTCTCTTCCAGCATTTTGGCTCCATAGCAGGATAGGAGGGGACATGAGAAATAAGAAGCCTGGGAACTATAAGAGGACAAGTTTCACCCACTCCAGTGAGTGCCATCTCTGGATCCCCCACTCCCTCAGGCAAAGTCTGTTTGTTCTATACTTTAAATAAAACTTCCACACTTGCTTCAACATTTCTTGGGTGTTCAACCTTCAACACCGGGGGAACAGAAATCAGATGTCCGTGAATGGTATCACTTTCTCCAAGAGGCCTTCACTGCCTCTCTATAGTTCTCCCTTGTACTGGTCTCCCCTACCTATTTATTTAATTATTTTTGGGGCACTGGGGATTGAACCCAAGGGCTCTCTGCTGCTGTCACACATCCCCAGCCCTTTTGGTTTTTAATTTTGAGACAGAGTCTGGCCAGGCTGGCCTAAAACATACAACTGTCTTACCTTGAGCTCGCACATTACCGGGGTGTGCAGCCAGGCCTGGCCCACTTTAGCCTTTAACCCCTATCGTTGTCTCACAGATTATATATTTTGTTATCTTGTCATCAGGTTCCCACTCTTCATCTCAACTCCATGAGGGAAGATCTTGTTCACATTTTTAGGACAGAGACCACCAGAGGGCAGAGGTTCAATCAATGCTAAATAAATTAACATGGAGGCCTGGCTTCTACTGAGCTCTCAGTAAATGTAAATCATTTATTTCCTGCCATCTATTTCCTATCTGCCACCACGGACAGGATGAAGACTGTCTCCTGTGTTGCTACATCTAGCTCTCCCCTGAAGACCCATGTGATCTTCCTGGCAGAGGAGTTTCTTCAGGAAGAACCAGGGCAGCTTCTGCCCCTAACGA
>PVHX01013149.1:0-56054 GCA_004024805.1 Geosciurus inauris | reverse complement strand
TTGGTACCGGGGATTGAACCCAGGGGCACTCGACCACTGAGCCACATCCCCAGCCCTATTTTGTGTTTTATGTAGAGACAGGGTCTCACTGAGTTGCTTAGCACCTCGCTGTTGCTGAGGCTGGCTTTGAACTCGCAATTCTCCTGTCTCAGCCTCCCTAAGTGCTGGGATTACAGGCTTGAGCCACCGCGCCCGGCTCGTTACATTATTTCTTTACTTTCTTTCCCAGTGATTTTTAAATTTAATTTTTTCTTAGATAAGCAACATGTCAAGATCTTATGTCTTCTGCATTCACTACATAGAGATTCCAGTCCAAAGTGTCTGCAGCATTACACAGGTACCTATATTTTTAACATGGACTTTCATGTTGCTACTTGCTGCTGATCATGATTCTGTTCCAGGTATATCACATCATATTTTAAGAAACAATTTTACCTGCACTTTTCTGGATGAACTGCAAGGTTTTAAAATCCTTTTTTCTCTACAGTCTGCTCTCAATTCTTACAGTACACTTGGCTAAATGCTGCCAGCAATATTCATGCAGAGATATGAATGCTGTGCTGCCTTGAAATTTCTTCCATAAAATTAATTAATTCATCACCTTTAAATTAAAGTTCACAGAAAGTCTCCGGGCATGGGCAAATGTAGACATTTTTTTTTTTTTTTTTTTTTTTTGCCAGAATGTAACATGAACGATTTCTAGTTCCAGTAGAGAACTCATTCTCTTCTGAAGTCATATGAACATAGTCTCTACCGTCTGCATTCCTATCAGTGTTCTGGTCTTCTGAACACTCACCAGAGTCACTTAGTAAGCTCCACTTACAACATTCTAAGCCTCCTCCATCTTGCATCTACAAACTTTTCCAAATTCTTCCCACCATCCAGTTCCAAAGGCATGTGTCAGATTGGTCAGAACAACAACCCCACTTCTCTGTACCAATTTCTGTGTTAGTCAGCTTTTTTGTTGCTATGATCAAAGCACCTGAAAAACCACTTAGAGGAGAAAAAGTTCATTTTAGAGTTTTAGTCCATGACTGGTTGATTTCATTAGGCTGAGGTGAGGTCAAACAAGTGGTGGAAGGGCTGCAGCAGAGGCAAGTTGCTTACTATATGGTGGTCGAGAAATAGAGCAGTTAAGGGGCTGCAGGGAAGATGGTCCTTCTCAGGATATTTCTCCAGCAACCCACCTGTTCCAACCATGCCTCTACTTGCCTACAGTTACTACCCAGTTAGTCCATTCAAACTGAGGTTGACTACTTAGATTACAGCTCTCATATTCTTATCATTTCACCTGTTGTATTAACACAGGAACTTTTGGGGGACATAACGTATTCAAAACATAAGAGGGCTCCAGGGTCACTGCCTTCACTCCTGTCTTTGTGTATTGGGTATTTTTCCTGCATTTCTGGATTTTTCCTGCTATCACAAACAGCTTTAACCATTCTCTTGTTTTCTTTTGTGTGTGTGTGCATGCATGTGCTGTGTGTGTGTGTCTTTTTCCACACAAGATTTATAAAATGCACTCTTCATTCTTCAAAATCCAAGACACTTAGCACAATTCCTCTTGATAACTTTTTGCCCATTCAATTCTTGAAGCAATGCATATTTTTAGGGGTTGAGATAATATTCTGTACCATTGGTAGATATCCTCATAATTCAAAGGAGGGTTGTTCTCCCTGCTTTTCCTTACAAGGCTGTGAGAGATACCTATATCAGTCTAACAATTCTATTCAAAATAATTCTCACTCTCTCTGATTAACCTCTAGTATTTTCGTAAACACAGGCTTTATATTGCTGATTGGGAAGTATCATTGGATTATTTTTGAGACCTCTTCAAATGCAAATAATTTAACATCTCCCTTTTGAACTTCCAGAAATTTTGTGTTTATTTTGTTCTCTCAGACAGAAGTCTGAGTCATACTGCAATGTTCCGTTTAATATACAGATATGGAGAATTCATCAAACTTGATTGTTCTGCAAAGAAAATTTCAATACTGCATATTGTATAGACTTCCTAGAATGCCTGGGTTCTGATAATTTGAGCTTTTTCTCTTTCTTGCTAGAAGTAGAGCCATGTCTTATGGATAGTGTTTTGTTTTTGTTTTTGTTTTCAGAATCTTTTTTAAAGTGCATAAAACCTATAGTTGTAAATAAAATAACTAAATCTAGAGATGGTCCAACTAATGTGAAAGAGAAGAGGAGCCAAATTATGAGCCTGAAAGAGTGGCTGAAAACCAGAAACATACGAACCAAGAAGAAACACAGTGGGCAAAATTCAGAAGAAGATATGGAAAGATTCCACAAAGCATGGCTGCTTTTATTTAACTCCAGTATGTGTCTGATGAACTTAAAATATAAAAATGAGAAATGAATGTAAAATATGCTTGTGATTATATGTAAACACACACACACACACGCATACACACACAGAAATAATTTTTCTGAATCAAAGGAAACCACAATTATAATTTTACTCAAAGTGCATCTTTCCATGTTGAGAAATTTGAATAAAATACAGATATATCCTGAAAATGTTGCCACCTTACTTATTTATACTTTAAGATAAAAATATTACATAGTTATCCAGATATAAAGGACAGTTTATAGAAAAAATATTAAATGATAATTGCCACACTTATTCTGTGGGCTTTCAAAATGCTATTCACAGATGTGCAAAAATAGTATTTCAACATGCATAGATGCAAATGATATTACTTCCATCTGCAACGACTTACAGATGACCAGTGGAATATAAAAACACATGTAGTCATGTATTAACAAATACATAAATTTAGAACAAGCTTTGAAGATGCTCAGGAAAATGTAGAAGCTCACTGTGTGTGTCTGCAGGGCTGTAAATGAGAAAGACACTGATCTGAAATTAAAGAGGGAAGTATGAGACAAGACCCTGCAGTTACAGCGACACAGTTGATATAAAGCCTTTTAGATCATGCTCAAAATCAAATATTTTATAATTATTAAGCATTGTTACTACTTTTTTGGGCCAATAGAGTTTGACTTTCATCTCTTCTGTGTGTTTATCCTATCTCCTTGATTCCATGATACATCCATTGGCCAAATAGTTTGCAAGTAAGATGTTAGTTTTAAGATTGAATGTGATAAATATTATCAAAAATTTCAACTAAAGATAGATGGTGGAGTCTATCAAAGAGTGGCTACTCTAGAGTAAATTGGGAGGATTTCAGGATAGCTAAACTACTATGTTGCTAAAAAAAAAAAAAAGAGAGAGAAAAAGAACAAAAAAAGAAAAAGTTGAGCCAAGTCACTGGCAAAGTCTTTGATTACCAAAGCCCCTATCATTCACTTCTGTCCTAATGGACATGAATTTGAATTTCCCCCCCTATTTTCACTCACATTATGGAAAACTGTCCTCAACTGGGAATGGCCTTTAGATACAAGGAACAAAACATGGCAAGTATTTATTTTGGTACATATTTAATAAGGAATGAAAAGAAACATGGCATAAACTGAAAATTTTATATACAGTCATGTGCTACAAACAGCATTTCACCCAATATTGAACCACATATATGAAGCATATACTATATAGTATCAGTGTGTAATAGGCTATGCCACCTGGGTTTGTGTAGGTGCATGCTATGATTCTTGTGCATTGATGAAATTGCCTGGTGATGCATTTCTCAGAAGGTTTCACTGTCATTAAGTAATGCATGTCTGTATACCACAGTGTTAATCAGAATGGGTACTACCAAGGACATACAGAAGCGAAAACGTGTAAGGGAAACTGTTGGGATTAAAAAATACATACGGTGGATAAAGAAGGCAAACAAATCAGCAGAATATGTCCTGAACTAAAATATGAGACATATGGATTTGTTATTTTCAAAATCTATATAAATGATGGCAAATCACTTTTAGAGCTATGGTCTGAACATTTGAATAATAATTTTAAAAGTTTTCTCTGATTCCACATTTCTAAGCTCAAGAATGAAGAGATTGGTAGCAATGTACAATAAAAAATGTTAAGAAGAAAATGGGATTCAGTTACATCATGAAATTGGTTTTTAATACATGCTGTTTGAACTGATAGTAAAGTATATCAAAAAGAGCACCTGGGGACACCTGAGTTGAAGTTCAGTTTAGGTAAAGAATGGCATCTGAGGTGCTTTCATTTCTAATCAAGCAAATTTGAAAACTCCTTGGTTATATCACTAACGGCTAATTTTAATTGTATTTTATATATTATTAATATTAAACAAGAGTAATAAATGAGTTTTCAACTTGGGACTATCTTAGCTAGATCTGTTAATATTAATAAAAATGTTAGTTGCTGATTTTTATTACACATACTTTATTATGCATTTGTTAACAAAGAAAAACATTGTTAGTAAAAATGTTCTGATTGATTTTAAAATCTGGGTTTCAATATAGAAGTTAGCATATTCTATAACAATGCCATTCAGATTAATGTACAAGACATGTAAAGGAAAGCTATCAGGAGGAGCAGAGATTGCCAAAAAATTTTAGAACATTAATTTAGAGTTCTAACTTTGATGTACAAACATATTAGAGTTAAGTGAATGCAAAATTAACCAAACAAGCTGAGGGGTAAATCCAGAATTTAAATATCTGTGCTATTGTCATCAGACACATTTAAAAACAATATTATCAAGAAAAAAAAGGAAAGAATGGAAGATCTGAACTCACCATCAGTTATCTACGTTAGAGATCTACTATCTTACAAATTATCACAGAGAACACCTGATATTTCTTGGAAAATATGAAGAAGATTAAGGGAAAATAAATTTTGAGTAGCTTGAGAAGGCATGACTCATTGTATACATTATCATTAAGGACACATTATCAAAAATATGAAATGGAGTCTCTTAGGTGGATAAAGTTAGCCATGAGCAGGTGGGTAGGGGGAAGGACAATAACGGACAGCTGACAACTTGGAGGAAATCAGACACATGCATCAAAACAGTCCTAGGGCACAGGGCTGGCAGATAATAGAAACTTTATCAAAGCAGACAAGCATCTTCAAAATGGAGCTGGTATGTGAAACTTCTCCAGCCATAGCTAATTATAACTGCTTAAGGGAACCATTGTTTCAAGACTACACGGCACCCATCTCGTGACCATGTCTTCACAACCTTCCCCTTAGACTAGGTCATCAGGACCCTCACAAAGAAAAGTTCCTGAGGACTAAACAAAGGGAATAGACTGCCTAGTTTAATGAGAAACTAAGGCAAGGGCACAGGAACCCAAAATCCTTTAAAAAACTCTGTAAGGGCTACCTCGCTTTTCCAGGAGGTAGCTTTCCTGGTTCAATGCCTATCCTGAACGTCCATACTCTCTTTCTAATAAATTTCTGCTGTGTACTCTGATCCACTAGATTGAAGTTCTTCCTGTAAGATCCCAAGAAGCAGTTGTTATAGACTCAGCTGCCACTCCAGCTCTACAGATGAGTCTTCTCTGCAACAGATACTAATTAAATATGGTGCTTAAAATTTTTACTACATATGGGTGTATCAGGACTTAACACAAAAAATCAAATAAAAAATTGGGTTTAGAAATACAGAAAAAGGGCTGGGATTGTAGCTTAGCGGTAGAGTGCTTGCCTTGCATGCGTGAGGCCCTGGGTTCGATCCTCAGCACCACATACAAAAAGCAATAAAATAAAGACATTATGTGCATCTACAACTAAAAAAAATATATAAAAAAAGAAATACAGAAAAAATTTTACATTTATCTTGGTAAAAAGTTTCACTTTCAGATCACCTTGTTTAAATTTGTTTTTGTTGGCCTTTATGTATTTAAATGCCTGCTCCATAAAATCAATGGCCTTACTTCCCTTTTTAATAAATGTATAATTAGAACCAAGAATATCATTGGCAGATAGTAGGTGCTCCATAAATAGTTGTTGAATGGCTGTCTGGCTGGCTGATAGATAAATGAATTTCATTTGCTTTACCAGCTTTAAGGGAATAAAATAATATCAACTTGATGTTTGTTAACAAAATTCGAGATGCCATTTTTTAGAATATGTTTAGTTTATCACTTTAGGGCCTAGTGTTCAGTTTAAGTGCTGATTCCTTCTTCTTCCTTTTTTTTTTTTAATAGAAGACACAGAGACAAACCCACAAATACAGTTACCACATACTAGACAAATGTACCAATAACATATATTGGAAAAAAAATAGCCTCTTCAATAAATGGTGCTAGGAAAACTAGAAGTCCATATGTAATAGAATAAAATTTGCCCCCTATCTCTCATCATGCACAAAACTCAGTTCAAAGTGTATCAAAGACCTAGGCATTAGACCAGAGATCCTGTGCCTACTAGAAGAAGTAGATCCAACACTCCTTCCTTTGAACTGACTTTCTTAATAAGACCCCTAAAACACAATAAGTAAAATCAATAATCAGTAAATGAGATGTTGTCACACTAAAAAGCTTCTTTCTTTTCCTGAACACATAAATATACAGAAAAGCTGGCTCAGGTACATATTTGAATTTATTATCACACTAATGTCCATGATCAGTTACATAAGAAATATTTTAACTTAACCACTTAAAATTAGACTCAAAAATTTTATATATTTATAAAAATGCACATTAGGAAAACCATTTTTATTATTTTAATTAAACAGATTTTATTTTTTTAAATTTTTAAAAAATTTTCTTTTAGTTGTAGATGGACACAATATCTTTATTTTTTTTATGTGGTGCTGAGGATCAAACCCAGTGCCTCACACGTGCTAGGCAAGCACTCTACCATTGAGCCACAACCCCAGCCCTAAACAGGTTTTAAATATAAACACATATTTTGCTATCCATATGATATAATAAATAATAAGGAATTCACTGCTTAGGCATGTTACAAGTTGAATGTAAAAGTATTATATCAATATAGGTTTTAAATGAAAGCTTTTATGTACACTCAATATTTTACTTATGAACCTCAATACAAAATAGTATTTTCTAATCTACTAAATCATTGTGATAGTTGCAGAAGTCTTGATTTGGTTGATCTTTCAAACAATTATACATTTAAGACATATACTTTCATATGAGAGTTTTTGTAGAGAATTGTTTATTACAACAAATGAGAAACAACAGATAAGCCTGTTGTGTATGTTAACTATAAAAATTGTTACTTTATTATTTTTGTCATCAAATTTCTATATAATTTATAATATATTTATCATGCTGTTGTGCTATAACATGTTACATTACATACCTCTATAAAATTTTCACTTTGCCTGACTACTACCTAAGTAGGAAAAATATTGTGTTCCTTAATAAAAATAGCTAATGTATTATCTACTATGATTGATCACAGTTAAGGTGAATTAACAGAAGTTATAGTAATCCAGATTTGGATTGTATTTATTTATATTCAGAGTTGTTTTCTATACCACTGACAGTGATGTGGTTCCATTTCAGTATTGTTCTATTTCATAGCACTGAGTAAAATGAGATTTGTTTTTATATTTCACACTCTCATTTAATGTATTCCTACAACACAACTGGGAACAGTTGTGGTCATAAACTCAAATGATTATATAGTTTCTAAAATGAAAGAAAACTAATAGAACTGACAGAACACAGTTTTTAAATCAAAAGTTAAAATTTTAGGAAAGATTTGGTTCACTTGTAGCTTTAGGCCAGTCTAATCATTCCCATCTGCCTCAGTAAAATTAGTTCAGATGAGTGTAATTCAATTACTATGTCTAAAGACAGGTAGCCTCTCAGGAGAACATGAAAAGCATTTGTTGTGAATGTATTTTATGATGTGTGAAATAGTTTGTGCTTTTTGCAACATATGTAGGAAGTAAATAATTTTCCATTTGGTAGATGAACCAAAAAGCTCAGTCTAAAGAGTGTGAAGACAAACAATAGGAAGCAAAGAAAGATTTAGATTTTAATGCTTTCAAAACAGTTTTGCATTTGTGATGTTTGTTTAATTTATTATATTCTTAGGATAAACAGGCTGACTTTCATGTTTATTTGACTCTTTAATCAAATATAAACATAAATATAAGTATATAAAACAACATTAAAACAACTATATATCTTGGAGGTGATGGATGGATTTATGGCAGTCGTGGTCATAATTTCATGAATGTATTCCTATCTCCAAACTCATCAAGTGGTATACATTAAAAAAGTACAGCTTTTCATGTTTCAATCATAGCTCAAAAAATGGTTTAAAAACCAAAAGTAATAAACCTTCAAAATAATATTTTGATATAATTGCATGTCAAATTGAAAAACCAACAGCTGTAATAGTTTGTGATGTCATGTATAGGAAATGGATGTACCAAGAAAACTACAGTAGCAAGCCTGTAATCACCACCATTTTGCCAATGTTAACATCTACATGTAAAACAAGTTCTTCCAGGTGAGCATACAAGTGAATATCTCAAACATTTGGCAATTGTACCTCCAGACTTCTCTCTATTTGCATATGCACTCAGGTTAGAAACATATGCTTAAGTATTTGAGGTATGTTTTCATTATCTACATTGTATTGCTTAGATAGCATATTTAATTTTTAAAAGTTCTATCATTTTATTGTAGTCTTGAAAATCATAAAGGAACTTCTGAATACAGAACAAACTCATATTAGTATGTAGAAGATATTCTATATGCACTTATTATCAGGCTTATTAACAAATGATGGCATGAATTAAAGTATAAAACTTATTGCATGGTGGTAGCAATTTCCTTCTCTGAGTATAGAGCCTATAGACTGCAGTTCAGACACAAAAAGTAAAAACAAAATTGTGGTCACCTAAGTTTAGAGCAAATTTCTGTATATGTTGTTTTAATATTAAAGTAATGTAAAAATCCAATGTTTTTTTGAAACCATAAACAACACAAGCAGGGAGAATGACGCTGTCTACTGCACATGAAAATATTTCTTGGAGCGGAGGCATCATTTAATTGTGCTCTGTTCTTACTAGAAAAAAACCCCTGGAGAAAGAAAGTTTCATTCAAATTTTTTCATTCATCATGAAATGACATTTTGCTTTCAGTTTCTATAACCCAACCTGGTTCTTTAATATCTGCACATTTTATTATCTAACTGGTGCTAGGACATCAAAACATAAATCTAAAAAGCCAATACATTTCTGCTAGCTATGATCTGTACTAATGTGAAAAGAATATATTGACGTATCAGTTGGCATCTCCCCCTAAGCTGTACATTTGCAAGGCTGCTCTCACAAATATGCAGAGGTACGATCACAAATTATGTTATTAAAGATGTGGCTCCTGGGCATAAACTAGGAAGTCTGACTTTTTTCTGTGATGTATTGTTTTTATGAATGTTTAAAGTAAAAGTCTTAAATTATAAAGAAGGGGGGAACCACTAAACCATAGTCAGTGGACTATTTATGAAAATTATTAAAATCAAACAAGTCAAATATTTTAGACCACTGTGGTTTAAAAACATGTCGTTTTATTTTGTCATTTCAGATCACTTTGTCTTAACCTTTCTTTCCATGTAGAGAATAAAAAGAGCAGAATTGGGGAAAAGATGCAATAGAATATTAGAAGATAGTGAACTCATGTTCCTGAAATACACTTTGCAATGTATCTGCAAAGTTAAAAAAAATGACTGAAGTACATAGAGTATGCCATGATGTCAACCAAGACCTCCAAGGACAGTACAAGTGACAGGAGTCATCCACCAGCATTAGTCAAAAGAGCTAGGGGAATGGAATCAGAGAAGGCCACATAACATACTCTGAAGCCTCAGGAAGACAAACAAGGTTCTGTGTACATCTCCGCTCCTGGGTACTAACTTTCTTCCCAACTGGTTTTATCTCAGGCAGCTACTAGTTTGTCATTGCCAAAGGGATCCCATGTACCTCCCTTATACAGATGATGAATTAATACAAATTAATTAAAGAAAATTTAAAGTGAATCATCTCATAGAAGGAGGATCAGAAATTTGAGAGAGGAAGATTCAACTAAAAATATCTCAATTGAATCATAGCTCAAGTGAATTCCAATCTACAAAAGAGAGCCAGAAAAACGTTTGGGAAAAATATAAATTAAAAACTCACAGTGACATAAAACTACAATGCAAAAAAATCTCTTTAATTTTAAAACAAAAATGACTTCCCAATAAATAGATTGAATAAACAAACTAAAAGTAAAATGACACTGCTAAAATCTGAATTAATGTTCTGAAACATCAAATAGATGTATTATCTGGCAATAGCAAGAATGTAAGTTCTAAGATGCAGGTACACTTTTGCATACCTTTCTCTACTTTTCACACCTACAGTACACAGACTTTAGGGGCAAACAGCTTTGAGTGAAATTTATCTTGTTTTGTTTTTCCCTTTAGAAGCTATAAAGCCCCAGCAACAAGTTCCTTTCTTTTCCTTAGATTTTCCCTTTGTAAAATAGGAAGGAAACCTCTAATCCTCTGTTTTGGCAGAGAAGATTTCCATACACCTCTCCCCAATCTCCTTAAATCTGAAAATGTTGCTGTAGGTAATTCTAAATTAAAGTATAAATATTTTTGGATCAGGTGGCAATTTAGATTTTAGTGGCTTTAGAGCTTTTCTAGAGAGCAGATTTGCAAACTTACAAAATATAAGTAAAGTGAGAATGAAGATTGTAATCGGAAAGGGTGGTTAGCCACTTTCCCTCTTGACATAGATCAGTACTGCTCTCATATATAAAAATGGCATGCAGTGAATGTGCATTAATATCTTTCCTCATCCATTTGATAAGATAGATCACTTAATGATTATATTATAGTCATTATCATGCTTTAAAATGTTCTTTTAGAAGTTATGCAACTTGATGATTGTTTCAATTAAAGTCTAAAAAAGATGATATTCTGAGCATTTGTGTCTGTTGTTAGAATCATAACTACTAACATAAATTTTGTATTACCTAAAATTTTAATGTTAATATTTATTTAAATGCATTTATCACTTATTGTAGCCTTTTTCCTCTTTTTGTTTCACACAAAATGTTTTTTACTTACAGACAAATTAGTGTTTGTATCTATTCGCAAGTCTATGAATGTGTATGTAAACAGTATGGTTTAATAAGAATACCCTTCTATATTTCTCTATCTATCTACCTGTCTACTCATATATCTCATCTAGTGACCATCTGCTATTTTATTATACATGTGCATTATAATCTTTTTAAGTAAACGCCTATCAGAGGTCATTCATACAATAAAAATCATGTAATCTATATCTTGCTGCATATATTTTTGAATTTATGTGATTTTTTCCTCAAACTAAATTTTAAAAATGTAATTCTGGAACAAGGAATTTTTTAAAATTTTGATACCTAATACCAAAACTTTTGAGCACATTGCTAATAGCCACAAAAAAATTTGTTGCTAATCATTTCAAATTTTATCAAGTGGAAAGATTGGAAACATACATTAATTATTTTTCTTTTTTGATTACTAATATGTTAATATATTTTCTATATGATGCTTGACAAGAATCTTTTCATTGTGTATGTAATTTCTTTTTCTATAATATTTGAGAAGGCCTGATTGGCAGAGTTTTTAAAAATCACAGGTGTTAATCCTTTTTCATTTTATATCTCCTGCAAATTTTCTATTTTACTTGATTTTAATGGACTTCCTTTTAATCACCCCCAGTTTTTTTTCTTTGTATGTAATAGGCATTTTAGTGCCTCAGGAAGAAATTCTCCACTCAAATAATGCATAAATATTAGATATTCTAACTTCAAAGACTCCCTTCATGACAAGCATAAAAAATTATTTCATCTGATGTTCCAAAATAACTGTCCTTAGACCCACAATTTGGAAGACTAAATTTGTGACAGAGTACAAAAAAAAAATTGTCTTAATGATTTTGACTAATTTTCAAAGTTGTAAGTAGAACCAACTTCTGGTGTGCCTTTTACTTCATTTCTCTAGGCAGCCTTTGACCTTCATGATCATTATCTAATTAATCACTCCATTTTTTTTTCTTTTTCCAGAGGTTGAATGGCCTGTGTCATTACAAAAAAAAAGTAGAAGAGGAAAAATTGTCCTCTGCTCTCTAGATCTTTCTCATTTTGCCCTAGATACTGGCAGTTGGATTTTAAGTTGTCACTCAACTACTTAAATTCCAAGGGTTAATATCATGGTGTACAGTAGATCTGCAATATTTACGGACCTGGTCACACTGGGAGAAAACAGCAGAAATTACCCCAGAAAGCAGGAGGCAAATTAAAACAATTACATAATGCTGGGATGTAAGCCATCCCTCAGTATGAACATAAATAAAATTCTTAACACTGTCAAGAACCCGAGTGTGCAGACTGTAAGATAGCCATTAAGATAAATGCAGAGTACAGTTCCAGAGTGAGAGGATATTGGGATGCATCAAATTCAAACTTTCTTTCAAGTTATTCCCATTAATGAAATGTCTCCTGCTGGGTACTCAATTGTACAGAAGACTGTGCTACAAGGAATTCTGGTTGCAGCATCATAAGTTTAACAAAAATACAACTTGTGAAACAATAAATATTAACAAGATAAAGAAAGAATGCATCCTTAAGTCTTTTTTGAATCTCAATAAGCACACTGCCATCTGGCTTCTTAGCCAGTATGAATTACCAGCTGTAGAGTTTTTATAATTAAATCCCCTAAAATTTTGTTTTCCCAGAAGTATCAGACAATGAGTTAATGTAAAACATGGGGGGTTTAAGTAATCTTCCTTTCATTTTAGTTATATAATTTAAATATTATAACTCAACATTACTTATTTTGATAATAGCCATTTTATTTAAAATTATTGGATTTGTTCTGAAATTTCTCTTCATTCTCTAGATATACAGGTTGAAAATGTTTCACAGGTTCAGTCTAGGTTATCCCTGGAGATGCCTGATCACTTATAGATTCTCAGGGGATAATAGTTGAACTTTTTAAATCTCCTTAAAATTTATGTACAATAAATTAAAAATTAAATGGAATTCTCATTAGCCTCATGGACTAAATCATAATGAAGAGATCAGATGTGCTAGGTTTACTTGAGAATTAGTGGCTTTTAAAAGGAAGTAGATCTAATAATGCTACTAAGAGCATTCAGATGGGGAACTCAAGTTGATGGATTTTCAGATAAGTCCTTATGTACCTTTTTTTATTTTTTAAATAATGAAATGATTATGGTGTACTAAATGAAAGAAGGTTGTTCTTTTGCCTGAATCAGTGATCTTACCCCAACCATCATCATTATTTTGATATTTCAATCATCATATTAACTATTTGCTTTCCCACAATTAATTGCTGCATGACTGATTCAATACTCCACCTCCCTTTCAGTTAGGTAGCCTTTCTTGGCCCATCCTGCCTGAAATACAGCAAGGTGTGGCAAGATAGACATATTTATATTATGGAATTGACAACTTATTACTTGAACGATCTTGAGAAAATCAATTAACTATATTTTCTTTTCTTAAATTTTTCAGCTGTAAAACTACATAGCACCATTTAACTCATTATAGTATTAATCTTATTTGGCAGAAAAAATATTATCATATGCTCTAGTGTTGCATAACTATTTAGTTGTGGAAATTGGATTTAAATATAAGCAGCGTATCTTCATAACTCATAGCTTTAACTATCATCTTGCATTGGTATAAGGATAGTTCTTAATAACTACTAGCTTCCTTTCAAATATTGACCATACTAAATGTGAAGGAAAAAGAAAAAACTCAAGAGGGAAGTGTAAGTGATTAAGTGATATTTCATCCAAACATACTGTTTATTCTTTTGTTCGTTCTATTCATTTTTATCTTCAGGTGATCTATCTGGTGTCTTTGCTGATCATTCCTAGTCACAAATGAAAGGTAGCAGAACATGGTCACAGGTAGTAGCCACTCTAACTTCCTCTTGGCACTTGATCATCCTTCCTTTCTGGACTGCATTCCCTACTGTCTAGCCCCAGTGAGGAACTGTCTTTTGGGCAAACCTTGGTATGAAGATAGCACTTAAAAACAAATCCTCCCCCAGTTCTGTATTTGCCTCACACATTTTTATTAGAATAGCTCCAGCAAAACCCGCTTGGAAATCTTGTAACCAGGATACTTAAATTACCATCCTGCTGATCCATCAAGCTTTACCAAGAGTAAGTGAAAATGAAAGCGGATATGGAGGCTTCTATTATATCACAAATCAAAAGAGGAAGTTTATTTCAAATAGAGGAATTCATTCATAGATCTTTGAAAATAATGCATTTGTTAAATATTAAAGTAGTGTCATTTATGAGTCAGGTTTTTATGTTACCCTTGTGTTAGTGAGCTATGGCAGGAGGAAAAGAGCAGTGATGGACTCACAAAAGTCCTCTTGAAGTTTTTCATCAAATCAGATATGTGGTGTCTGGTCATATCTATTGGTCAGGGAAAATCACATAACCCAGAATTATATCTGTGTTGTAAGGAGTCTAACCTTTTCCACATAGAGGAATACCAAAAATAAATTCTTAGGGGAATAACATGTACCCCTGTGGAGATGAGGGTGATAATGTTAGGGAGCATGATTATGTCAGTGTAAAGAATACCTATCACACACATATATGTGGTTCTTAAATATCTTTATTTCCAATGCAAAATAAATAATTTCAAAAGTAATTAGCTTATGTGCCATTGATCCTGTTTAGGGCTCATATATTGAATTCAAAGTGTATTCAACAAAATCAAAAATACTTAATCATCTTCCTTAATTGGATATGAAATGTGTATTATTATTATTGTTTATCTTTTTTAACTTCAGAAATGTCTCAAAAAGCACTGCTATACTCTTTGTCCTCAAGGAGGTTTTTCTTATGGAGCCCAAGGCAAAAAGAACTACAATTCAAGTTTCTGGGTGTTTCCTTTCTCAAGCTTGAACCATTAATGTCATGTAGATGTTGTAGAAAAGAAAGAGTGCCTTTGAGAAGGGAGAGGTACAGAGTGGGAAGAGAGAGAAGTGGCCGGAAGAGACTAAGGCGTGGAGGGAGGGCAGGGAGAGAGAAATGGAGTTATTTCTTGTGAGTGAAAGAGAAAAATGATAACCAAGGTGAGAACATGGTGGATGACACACTGTGGGAATGAGATGGAGACCTTTTAAGGATGATTGTGCTTGGTAGAGGTGGATCTTAGTGTCATTCTCAGCTTCAGGACAAATTTCAGGCTGCATTACATTGGTGATTTGAAAACAGAATTTCAGGGGTTTGTTAGAATCCTAACAGAGACAGTGCCATTGGAGGGTGACTATGTCTAAAAGTTAAACATTATTATTCATTTCTCAAACACCAAGCAAGACTTTCACCAACCAATCAAGAGAGTAGCTTTGTAATCCAAATTAAGCTGATCTAATGAAAATTAAGGAACTCCCTATTTCTTAGACACTTGAATTTATCATCTGAAATTTCTATCTTCTGCGCTTATAGGGAACTTGATTTGGGGCAGTGCCAAAATATCCTATTAATACAGATTTGGAATTAAGATTATTTTTCTTGTCAATTTCTCCAACCTACTTTAGTTGACTCTTTCATACAGATAGAAAAGGGACAAAATATATCTACAAATTATTATGTGGGAACTTGCAAAAGATCTACTTTATATGTGACAAAGAGGTGCTTGAAACGAAGCTGGATATCAAGTTACCTCAGATTTTTATGTTTTTATAACCCCCTGGTTTATTTTTCTGATTCAAGTTTCCTCCCAGACTCACTCCGTTCTACCTACATTAATCTCCTTAAAACATGCTTTTGCACATATCTCGACCCAAGGACATGCAGTGCCTCTGTTTTTAGCAAATGGAATCCAAGTGCTCACACTCATATTCAAGGTCTGCTATCATTAGGCCATATCCAACACATCTAGCTAAAAGCTCCTATCCCACTGACTATGCCTTCTGTATCTTCTCTTGGGCTTCATTTCCCACAGAAAATATCCTTCCCTTTCCTTTCTGTCTTTATTTAGTAGAATTTGAAGATCAATTTCTTGAGCTATAGCTTAATTATCTTCAAATAAAGTAA
The DNA here is from genome assembly GCA_004024805.1 of Geosciurus inauris. Classification (NCBI taxonomy): domain Eukaryota; kingdom Metazoa; phylum Chordata; class Mammalia; order Rodentia; family Sciuridae; genus Geosciurus; species Geosciurus inauris. The sequence goes on along the minus strand of PVHX01013149.1, from coordinate 40,047 downwards.
AACTAGGCTAACTCTTTGGGGGTATTATAGGAATTTCATGATAATTTTACTGAACTGCATAGGATAAAATATATCATGTGCTTGTTACTTAATAAATATACATGCTCTTCCCTTGTTGCTATTCATTAATTTTTTTACAAAAATTTATTATTTATACCTTTAGGTGAAACAAGAGAAGAAATATAAGTCCATAGCCTAAGTCCTCCATATTTCAAAATTTAAAGATGGAAAAGAAGTAGTGAGTACTAGATTATTTTACTTCAATTCTTAAATTGTTCTTGTTCTCTTCCTCTATGGAAACATATTGTACACCAGAAACCTGTTAGGTATTCAAATAAAACTTAACCCCCCCTTAGCTTAATTTCTTGCTAACTCCACTTCCGATATCTTAATTTAGATATTTCATGGTTATTGTTTTTGTATTGATTTTTGTGCCTCTCAGTAACACCTCTGAAATGTCATACACATTTTAATTTTAATCAAATTATTTACAAATCATATCATACTTTACATAAAAATATATTGTTTTGCTGTTTATGTTGGATTTAAGTATTCTTACTAAAGTACAAATGCCTGGAGGAATAAAAATCAGTTCCTTTCATTTTTATATTGCCAAAACTTATCCATTGCAGTGCTTGGCATACTAACTGAATATAAGAATGCTGCTTTGAAATACTACTGCAACATTTTTATAGAGAAATTATAAGATATAAGAAACTGTGAACATGCAGTCCTCAAAAGGTCTGGCTTCCAGTCCATGTCCACATCTGTGGTACATGACCTATGGGAAACTGCTTGGACTGTTAGACCCTCACATTATCTTTTAAATGAAGTTTAAAATATCTGTTCAATGTCTGCTTGTCAAATTTAATTTTAGAATGAAACCCATCAATGCATTTGACAGAGTTATTATTCTAGTTTGTATCACTGAGTAACAGAGTAATAAGCTATACAAAACTTACTAGCATAAACAATTACTTTATTTTGCTACAGATTCAGTGAGCTAGGAATTAATTATGCAAGGATGCAGCTGGAAGTTCTCTCTTGGTGGTCTCAAATGCTGAAGTCAGCTGGCAGCTGAGACTGTAATTGTTTGAATGGTTTACCTTGACTGCTGGAACATTGGAACACTCCTTTGGAGTCCTAAAGCATCAGGTAAAATGTTTAACTATTCAGAGGCCACCATGCTATAAGGAAACTTATGCCACAAGGATAGGTCGTGTGCAGAATAATCAAGTTTCAAGTCCAGGCTGATTCCCAGATAGCTACTTTGGTTCATTCATATGACTGGCAATTCAGCTGGAATTTCAGTTGAGATTGCTCACTAGAGCACCCATATGAGGCTATTCCAGGTGGCCAGGGCTTCCTCACAACATGGGAGATGGTGGCTCAGACCACCAAATCCAAACAGTCTAAGCAGAAAGTTGAGCTCTATTGCATTTTGTATTCTACTTTTTGAATTAATGAAACATAAATTCTCCTGAATTCTTTTGGTAATAAATGAAGCAATAAAGTTGTCCCCTATATAAAGGGAGAAGATGTAGGCACAACATTTAGTAAGAGAGACACTAAAATATCTGTGTTTTTTAAAATCACTACGTAATTATAGATTATACAGGGTTAAACAAATATAAAAATGTGTGCCTTTTTATCTTTTATGCCTTTAATCAAGAAAAGTTATTTCATCTATTTTTATTATATTACTTACCCCTATTGCCAAAAACACAACTAACCATACCTGTCTCATCTTTAATGATGGTATAAGCGCCAATATAACCCAGTAGTCACTAAATGCTTCTTTCCTATCTTTAAACTTTGAATTATTGAGAGCTTGGCCATGGACGTTTTTTTCTCTATATCAGTGACCACATTCATCCTCATAGTCTGAAATCTATATAAATGCTAATTAATCTCAAATATATAACTCTAAACAGAAACCTCCCCTTAAGTCCATATACTCATAATTGATTTTTTGAAATCTCAATATGTATAATGAGCATTTCAAACCTAATAAACCTACAAAGATTATGTTATTTCAAGTAAGTACTCTATCAATATACTCCACAACTACCCACCCTAGCTGTTAAACTATGACTTTTTTCCTTTTTTGTGGCTACTCATACATATAATCATTATAGTTGTGCTTGAATATTGATGAAAATTATTTGGAAATTTTTTTCTTAGAGATGGATGAATAGAAATTGTAGGTCAAAGTTTGTATGATATGTTGCCTGTTTACATAGCTTGGTATATATAACATATATCCCATATAGCATTATGAAACTACAGAAATACTAGAAAATTATCATGGTCAATAACTTTCATTCTAAAAAAGTCATAAATAATATGCTTCTCTCTTACCTGCACATGTACCTCCAAAACTAGACAAACACATACACATATTCAGTCAGCCTTCACTCAATCTTTTTTCAACTTTATTAGCATTGTTTATAATTTATTTATGGTAATGAATAAATCAAAAGGAAAGGAATCCAGAAGTATGATGTTTGGCTAAATAAAAATCAGTTTTACCTATTTTAATATAAATTTTTAAGTGCTGATATTTAAAAAATAAAATTAAATTTAAACAACTGACACTATGAGATTTGGGTCCTAGTTCAGCTACTATCCTTTCCTGGGAGCTATATGATTTTCCCTTCTTTACTATTGCTTCCCATCACTTTGTCATTTGATTCATTTACCAAGAAGTTGGGTATAGACTAGTTCAAGTCATACTGGAAAACCAGTTGTCCATATCTGTTATTAGTATTGATATATTTATAAGTCTGATGAGTGAGTCCTGAGGGAAACACTGCTTAATAAATTCTGAAGAAGAGTTTCCTAGCTTTATAGTCTGTTATATTACACCTTTTGAGGTGTCCCCCAAAAGCTCATGTGAGACAATGCAAGAATGTTAAGAGGAGGAATGATTGGGATGTGAGAGCCTTAACCTAATCAGTGAATTAATCCCATGATACCGATTAACTGAGTGGTAACTAAAGTGGTGGGGTGTGGCTGGAGGAGGTGGGAATTGGGGAGCAACTTTGTGGTATGTTTTTGTATCTGACTTGGAGAACTCTCTCTCTGCTTTCTGATCACCACGTGAACTGTTTCCCTCTGCCACACTCTTCTGCCATGTTGTTTCTTCCGCACCTGGAGTCCTGAAGAATGGACCCAGTCTTCTGGACTAAGACCTCTAAAACCGTGAGCCCTCAAATGACCTTTTCCTTCTCTATAGTTATTCTGGTTGGGTCCTTTAGTCACAGTGATGAAAAATCTGACTAAAACACAGTCAGAAACATAATGTAATACTTTAGATATGAGATGTCCTTTGAAAGCTCATATGCATAAGACAGTGCAGGAACATTCATAGATGAAATGATTAGATTATGAGAGCCATAACATAATCAATGGATTATTCCATTTGATGGATTAATAATTTGAATGCATTTATGGGTGGTAACTATAGGCAAGTGGTGCATAAATGGAGGAAGTAGATCATCACAGGGGTGCTCTTGGGGATTATATTATCCCTGGCTCCTTGCACTCAAGTGCTCTCGAGCGTTCATGCACTCTCTCGCGCGCTTTCTCTCTCTCTCTCTGTCTCTGTCTCTCTCTGTCTCTCTCTCTCCTTCCCTGCTGTCATGAATTGAGCAGTTTTTCTCCAACTTGCCCTTCTGCCATGATTTTTTTTCCCCTCATCTCAGACTCAGAGCAATGGAGTTGGCCAATCATGGACTGAACCTCTGAAACCATGAGCCCGAATAAATGTTTCCTCCTATAAGTTCTTGTCAGGTCTTTTGATCACTGCAAGGAAAAACTAAATAAAAGCCATATGAGGAGAATGTCTCTTTAACTCTGAAGGAGACTATGTGAAGAGGTGAATCCTGGAATTGTTATTCTCTATACTGAGACAGATGAAATCACACAAAGAAAAATTCCAACACTCAGAAAGATGGAAAAACTTGGGTTTAATAATATCATTGAGTTATCAAATAAACTAGCCATGGAATCATTTTTCTAGTCAGGAGAAAAGTAGAAGAAAAAGATAAACTATTCATTGATTTGAATTATTTTAGAGTAATTTTATGTTATTTGTATTTAAAAGCATCCTTACTGATTTAGGGACTCTACAGATTGATTAGCACTGACTACTTAAGAAAATCAAAAATAAAGAAAAATATTAAATATTTTAATATTAAAAATTTTAAGTCATTTTTTCCAAACAATTCAATCTTCTTTCCCTTTCTCTGCCCTCTCAATTCTTTCTCTGCCTTTCCCCCACTTCTTCTGCCTCCTTTATGTCACTCTCTCTCTGACATATGTTGCACATTAACCGCATATGCACACGCACATACATACACACACACACATGCAGTCTCTTTCAAAGCTGTTGCCACTTTGACTTCAGGACAACAGTGAGTACTCTTGATTCTCAATTATGTACAGTTGACTCAACTACCTGACTATTCAGCTACTTGGCATATTAAATAAATAATGATTTTTTTCTATATTGCAAGTTCCAGAAATTTTAGTTAAAAAGCCTATAAAAAAACATTTGGATTTTTATACCAAAAAAAAATTGAATATGTTAACTTCAGTTTGGGATTAATATATGCAATAAAATTGAATCTATATATAGAATCCATTCTGAAAAATAGGAAACATTGAATAGGTACTATTTTAATAGCTATTTATTACTAATAAAAATTCTTTCTATGTGCTTAATAAACACAAAAATATTATTGAATCATAAAGTGGCTAATTAGTTTTGTGAATTGAAAGTACTGTGTTTGCATGTGAAAACTAATTACTGATTATACAGACCTTTGAATAGATTGTTTGTTTTCACATATTATTCTAGTGGTAGTAAATCTAAATTTGTCAGAGGTTGGAGACATTTCCCCTGGCATCCAGGTTTGAAGCTTTCAGTTAGTAAACAATCTCCATTATTTACCATATAAATATTATTTTCCCCTCAAGTATAATCACAGACAAATATAATCTGAAACACTGTATGTTTAACCCTTGCCAGAATTTTATACCATGCAGTCTAATCTAATTTTGAGGTAGGATATATTAGCTGTAGTGTTTTAATTAACACTAGCAGGATTCTAGCAGTTACTTTTCAAAACATCAGCAGCTGAGTTACATGTTACACACATTTCCTAGATGTTTTAAAATTCACAAACAGTTGAATAAAAACTAAAAAAGAAATTATGTATTATTTTCATAATAATAGAAACTATGAAATGAAGCAAATAAATAAATATGGTCAGTTAATCAAAAATTAATCCACATAAAATACAATTTGGGAAATGGGCAGTTATTTTATGCAATATGTACCAATCTTTGGAAGCTGGAGCTATTCTTCCTTGTGTTCTAATTCCCACCAAGGCACCAACAATAAAAATATGTCACTATGACTTCAGTGTTTTGTGTATTATTTGTCACTAGTAAAAAATGAACAAAAATAAATTTTAGTGGCCCTCTCAATCTTTCTTTAAATTTCCTTGGAATCTCTTAGGATGGATATGTTAGGACTTTACCCCATTTTCAGTTGAATAATATATTTCCGGTCAATATAAAGCCGGAGAGAGGGGGAAGAATGTTTTTCAGTATAAATATTACTACCTTGGACTATATTTTGAACTTAGGAAACATGTCAAGACAAGCACCATATATATTACTCATATGTGGAATATTAAAATGTTGATCAATTGGTATTAAGTCATAGATAGGAGCAAGAAGTTCTGGTGTGCTCTAGCACAGTAGAGTAAATGGAGATAATGACAATTTAAATTTAAAAATCTAGAAGGACTTTAAATCTTTTCACCATAAAGAGTTGGTAAATGAGGAGACAGATATGTTTAACTTTATTTAAACATTATAATATATATATAATATGTATGTATACATATACCAGAACTTCATACCACATAAATAAACATGTATATATATATGCACATATATACTTTTTATGTTTTTGTGCCAGTTAAAAATAAATTTAAGTTAAATAAAAATTGTATTATGTCCATCTTTTAGTTTAATTTAATTTTTTTTAGTGGTATTGTAGATCAAACCCAGAACATTTTGCATGCTGGGCAAGCACTTTACCACCAAACTACATTATAGCCTCTTTATCATTTTATTCACCTATGTAGAAATCTGCTCCTCATGTGTATACTTTTCCTCTAATATAACTGTCAGACTTATTTATTCACTATTCCCAAATATAAGTACTTAATGAAGATTAGTATGTTCATAGAGTTTAGTATACATTTTCATGGAAAGGAGAGTTGACTGTGAAATTTTAAGGAATAGTCACCTAAAGATATGGGAATACATTTTTATTTATTACAAGTGAGACAAATATAAGGGAGGTTTCTCCTGTGTCTTTATTCCAATTTTGTCTTCAGTTTTGTTCTGACAATGTTCCCCAGTCTCCTCTTTATTTTTAATTTATCCTGAATTTCAGTTAAAACTAGAGAATTATTGTATTTTTGTTGACTTGATTCTTGTTTTGTTTTTTTTTTCTCTCAAACTAATCCCTTGGAAAAAACAGTGGGCCGAAGTAATACCTACAATTGGAATTTGATAATACCCAGTCCTTAGAACACAAAATTCAACGCTTACATTTTCACCAACTATAGTTTTATTCCTACTCCTCTTTCCTGTTTCACAGATCTTTTTATGTTTAAAGCCACTTCTGCCACCAGTGGTTATTGTTTTATCTTCTCAAAAGAGAAGTATGTTTCTGCAGGGAGATCATATTGTCCTGGGAACCTTGCTATACCTCAGAGAAGTTTTGAGTGATAATGGCTGCTCATGCCTTCACTGCTCTTAGGAACCTGTAATGCCACAGCAGCATTGATGGAGGTGTTGCCGACAATCAAAAATAATAGAGACTACGACAAGTAAATGTTCTAATGCTTTAAAAAGGTGCCAATCTTTGCTATTATTTTCAGAAAATGCATTCTAATTTAGAAAACTACCTTTCTGTCTTCAAATGAATATTAAACAAATATTCCATACCATCTTGTCCCCACCACACACCACTTTTTAAAAAATTTTTTTGTTGTTGTAGATGGACACAATATCTTTATTTTATTTATTTTTATGTGGTGTTGAGGATCGAACCCAGTGCCTCACACATGCGAGGCAAGTGCTCTACCACTGAGCCACAATCCCAGCCCCACACACCACTTTTAAAAATTACACAATTAAAAGACTAAAAAAGTCCCAGCACCTGAGCAGAAACAAGCTTTGAAAATGGCTTGTAGGTTATTAACAACACAGTTAAGATAACAACAAACACTAAAAAGAGCATAACTGAATGGTACATAAAACCAAAATTTTAGGAAAAATAAAGGAAATTGTTTCTTTATTCAGTTTGTCTCTCCACTACAGCCCAACCTTCACTTTGAAATAATACATTAAAAAATACCCATAAGAAAATTAAAGAGTTGATAAGACGATCATGAATATAAGGATAAATGGAAACCTTGAATTGAAAGCTTGACAGGGTAATCCCCAAGGTAAGATATTACTTCCAAATATTTATTTTACTATAAATTGTAATCATGACATATAGAGAGGGAAATTAGGTTAGCAAGATGGTGAAGTAGTAGGTCCCATGTTTCACTACTCCCACAGAAAGTTCAACTCTTCATGGATAAAAACACCTGGGAGGCCCTCTCCCACGTTGGAAAAAAAGCCTAAGTCAACTTTATGATCCACAGAATGGAATAAAAGTCACATGGCAAGGGTAAGAGAACATGACCATGTCACCCTGCCTTCTTCAAGTTGGAACAATTGCCCAGCACAGATTCCCCAGAGATCATGACTTCTACTGAAAGAAGAGCAAACTGGTGGTAGACATCCAGCATCTCTGACATCCAAGACTCTTTCAAAATAGCCCACTCCTATATTAACTCAAAGGAAATCCAAGGGAATATGGCTTGACTAGAACACCCAGGGTCAAGTAGAAACCATGCCAAAACAGTTAGCACCAATACGATGGTTGTGATTCTGAGTTTGTATCTGCCAATGGTGGCATCTTATTAAAGGCACTACTAATAGCATAGCCTACTTCTAAGCCAATCTGTTTGCTTCCAGAAGTAGAAAGAAGTTCTACTTGGCTTGAATCTTTTTCTGGTCAGTTTTTAGGACCAGACACAGATCCTACCCTGGGATCTCACCAGGGAGAAAGATGGCTTTTGTGCCTAATTATGACAAACATCAGGATCTAGCTGTACCAGAGTTGGGAGTTTAATAGCACTCTCTTAATCCTCGAAGCCCACCCAGACCCTGCACAGGGAGGGAGATGACTATAGTAGTGAATTTCTCCAAAAAGCAGAGAGAGTTACACCATACTAGAAAGTCTGGTGGCACTCAGCTGAGGTTTTAAACCCGTCCCAAGGCTCCAACAAAGCAGGGGAGAAAACCTCAACCATACATTTGTACTTATCTCAGCAGCCAGTCCTCTTCATCCTGGTCAGCAACTCAAATTCCATGCAGTCCTTACACTCTCTGCAATCTTGTCCAACTTTTGACCTCAAAGAGCAGTAATAACTGGCCAGAGAACATGCACTGTGTGTAAACCTGATCCACAGGAACTGAAATGCCCACTTAGCTGCTCAGCATGATTTCAACACTTAGCCAATGATCCTAGGGATGGCAGAACCCAGTCGTATTCCCCACACAAACTCAGAACAATCATCTAGAGAACCTACTTAGGCTATTACTAGCTGGCCCATCCAACTAGAATCATAGGATAGACTAAGTCATGGAAGTCTGCCTTTGCCCAAGAACATCTATAAAACCAGATGGAGTGGCTATCTCCTTATATGTACAAAAAGCAAAGTAAGGAAAAAAAATTATGAAGATTCAGAAAAGCAGGATGCCACCAAAGAAACCAACAAACTTGCAGACGCTAAATAATGGAAAATCTATGAAATTACAAAGAATACAAAGTAATCTTAAATAAATACAGTAAATAAAGAATACATGAAGCTGGGCGTGGTGGCGCAAGCCTGTAATCCCGGTACTTAGGGAGGCTGAGACAGGAGAATCATGAGTTCAAAGCCAGCCTCAGCAAGGGCGAGGTGCTAAGCAACTCAGTGAGACCCTGTCTCTACATAAAACACGAAATAGGGCTGGGGATGTGGCTCAGTGGACGAGTGCCCCTGAGTTCAATCTCCTGTACCAAAAAAAAAAAAAAAAGAATACATGAGTAAAATTTTAAATGTCATTTAGTAAAACTACACAAACAAAACAAGAAATTTGACAAAGGAATAGAAACAACTTAGAATCAAATAGAAATCTTAGAGATAAAGAATTATCTTTGATTGATTGAACTGAAAAATATGAAAAGCTTCAAGAGCAGATTCATTAGGGCTAAAATAAATTAGTGAGCAGAAACAGAATATTTGATATTCTTCAGAGGAGCATAAAAAGAAAGAAAAACAAAGGAATAAAGAGAGTGTGCCATCAAGAGTCATAATCTACAAATAATAATAATCAAAGAAGGAAAAAATTAGAAAAAATCACAGAAATAATATATTTTTAAAACTTATATCTAAGAACTTTCCTCATCTAGGGAAAGATGCCAATATCTAGGCAGAGGAAGTGAAGAAATCTCTAATCAAATATAACCCAAAATAAAGTTCACTAAGACACATAATAAAACTAATATAGATTAAAGACAAAAAATGAGAACAGCAAGAGATAAATAACATATCACATACAAAAGAGTCATATTATAATTATCAACAGATTTCTCAATAGAGACACTAGAAGCCAGAAGAGAATGGGGGAATGACACACTGAAAATATTGAAGAAAAAAAACCTGCCAACCAACATTAATTTACTCAGCAAAAAAAACTTCTGCCTTTCAGAAGTAGGGAAGTCACATACTTCCCCAAGCAAACAAAAGCTCAGAATGTTCACCACTTCTAGACTTTCTTTAAGTGAATTACAAAAGGGAATTCTTTAAGCTGAAATGAAAGGCCACTAACTAATAATATTAAAGTTACAAAGCACAAAACTAAGTGGTATAAATAATACTGAATGAACCATATTCAAAATACTCTAGGACTGGAATGTGATGTAAATTGTTATACTCAGAGAATTAAAAGACAACTATTGATACCAACTATGTCTACTGATAACAATGATTGCTTAAGAATACATATTGCAAAATGATGCAAATCCTGATATCAGAAACATAAAAGCAGTGAGGAATGAAAGTACAGAGTTTTTGTATGCAAGCGAATTGTTACCAGCTTGAAATAGACTCTTACAGCTATTACATGTAGGCCTCATTGTGGATCAAAGCAAAGTTATATTGTAGACCCATTAAAGATATAGAAATAATTCTATACAGAAAGTTTTGAAACTATAAAGGAAGACAGCAAGTGGGGCAGAAAACCATAAATAATCTATAAAATAATCAAAATCTATAAGCAAAAAGATAAGTCCTTACTAACAATTTCCTTGAATGTAAATGGATTAAGTTATCTAATAAGAAGATGAAGAATGACTGAATGGGATTAAAAAAAAAAACAAAAAAACACTTCCAGGACCAAGCTGTATTCTGTTGATAAGAGACTCACCTCACTTCAAATGGCATGCACAGATTACAAGTAAAGCTATAGAAAACTATATCGACACAAATTAAAACTCAGAGAGCAGAGATGTGAGTGTATATATATATATATATATACACACACACACAAATATACACACACACATACACACATACATCTGTCTATCTATCTATCTACACATATATACATATCAGATGTATATCAGATAAAAAGCTTTAAGTCAAAAATTATAGTTAGGAGTATGTCTTAACTTATTTTTTTTGTCTAAGTCCCCAAATGTTTATATGCTTTTTCATAACATTTATTCCTTACTATATCCCTGTCATCTTACTATTATATACATGGACTAATTATGTGTAGGAACAAGGATTTTACAGTTCAAAGAATAAAAGGACACCTAAGGATTTGTAAGCAATACAAAAACCCTATTAAATTATTTTAAACTCATTTAATTGTTTTGTTTTCCCTTTTTAGTGGATAGGTGCAATATATTTATTGTGTCCTAATGCAATGCACTAAAAATATATTTAATATATGATTTGTGCATGTTAGAGGTATATAGTGGTATTACATACTGTGTCACAATTCATTGCTAATTTTAAAGGCATTATCTATCTTTTAGTAATCCTGTTGCTATGATTTGATTCTTGAATGTTCTCCAAATCTCCAAGATCCCCACAATATGCAGAGGTGGGGATCTTGGGAACTGATTGAATCATGAGGGCTATGATATTATCAATGGATCAATGTATCAATGGATTAATAATCTGAATGAACTATTGGGAGTTGGTGTAAACTATATAAAGTGGGGCCTACTTGGAGATATTGAGCCACTGATGGTACACCTATAAGGACTATATCTTATACTTGTCTGCCTCCTCCTGCCCTGTCTCTGTCTCCTGGCTGCCATGAGCTGAGCAGTCTTATTTTGCCATACTCCTCTACCTAGATGTTTTGTTTCACTTCCATCCTAAATAGAGACAGCCAAACATGGACTGAAACCTCTGAAAACGTGAGCCAAAACAAATCTTTCCTCCTGTGAGTTTTTTTCTCAGGCCTTTGTCACAGTGATGAAAAGCTGCCTAACATACTTATTCACTAGTATTATAGATGAGGAGAAAATATAATAATAATAAAACAGATCTTGTTTAGGACTATAAAACTTCTCTTGTTTTTGAGTTAAGTAATTAAAACATGCTCTTTCTAAGTTAATAATACCCTTAAAACCATAGTTCTATGTTCTTAATTTACTGCAGTTCCTTAATTTAATATAATAAAGGTATACAGAAAACTGGCTAAATAAGAAACTTAACTTCATGTTACATCCCAGCCAGCATCATGGGAAGTTATAGTATAAAGCACTAAATCCATCTTAAAGAAGGAATTATTTATTAATAATTCAGCTCAATAAAGCCACTTTCTATATGGAAAAATTTTTCTACTAAATTCTCATTTATTCACCTCTCAGTTACACCTTGTTATGAGCAACAGTGTTCTTTATAATGACAGTTGAAAAAGGAAAATTTTAATGTTTCTGTTTTTGTATCATCTGTTGCTTTTGTATTCTTCTGGTGGATACTTAGCATTCATGCATTATTCATGAAAATTTATAGATGGATTGAAGTGCTCTCCAAATTTTGGCACAAGTGATATTACTTTTATTCATGGGTATCCTTCCTAACACCTGGCATCCAAACATCATATATAAGTGGATTACCAAAACTACATAAATCATTTTTGAGTGAAAAAATAGAACTTTCCACTGAATTATTTCAGTGGCTTTCTGATTGATGACAATAAATAATTTGAAATCAAATTTTTCTCCTTGACACAAGTGAAAGGGCTTCTATGGCCTTAGTTTTCCAGAGTTCCTTATGTAGATGCAGTAGACACACCAAAAATGGAATCCACCTTTATTAATCAATATTATTACTTAACTTCCCCTCTACTTCGCAAGATCACTTTTATTTAAACCATACACAGGAAGAAAAGCAGAGATGGGAACCATCTTCTGCAGCATAATGCATAGTATATCAGCTACACACTGAGCCGAATACGAGATACTGAGGTATGTTGACAACATGCTTCTTGCAGCTGCAGAACATCTTAGCGGTTCTAGCCTAGACTCTTGTATATTGCTTGCTAAATCAAATGTAGTTTACAATATCCACAAACCATGCTCTGCTATTTTCAGTCAAATTGTGAAGAAAATCGGATAAAGGGAAATCTTTTCAGTATTAACTTCTTAATTATATTCTCACGCCAATAAAAGACCTAGAAAAATCATTCACAGACAAAAGCCCTATTGAATATTTTCAGATGAAATTAAAAAAATACATGGAGCTTAAGTACGTGCAGGAAACAAAGGTAAATATAAGAAAATAAAGTCAATTTTAAATTCTTACAAGACCTTTTCTCATATTTTTTATACAATGAATTGAACCCAGGGATGCTTAACCACTGAGCCACATCTCCAGCCCTTTTCTCTTTTTATTTTGAGACAAGGTCTTGCTAAATCGCTTTGGGCCTTGTTAAGTTGCTGAGGCCGGCTTTGAATTTGCAATTCTCCTCCCTCAGCCTCTTGAGCTTTTAAATTGGCTCTTACCAATAGTATTTAAGAGTTCCATTTAAATCCTTCACCAAAGGAATGTGCATGGATTTTGGAATCTGAACTCTAAGGATTTTGTCCCAGCTCTATGACTTATCAGTAATTTGATGTTGATGAAATGATTCAAGGTTTCTGAGTCATTGAATACACATCATCAAAATAGATAATAATCAAAACCTAACAAGACTATTAGAAGGATTAAATGAGATAATTCATGTTTTAGTCAGCTTTTTTGGTGTTGCAACAAAAAGACCTGACAAGAACGATTTTAGAGAAGGAAAAGTTTATTTTGGGGCTCATGGTTTCAGAAGTCTCAGTCCATAGACAGCTGGCTCCATTCCTTGAGGTGAGGCAGAATATCATGGTGGGAGAGTGTGGCAGAGGCAAGCAGTGCACATGATTACTAGGAAGCAGAGAGAGACTCCACGTGACAGATACACTCCAAAGCCACGCCCCCATTGACCCACCTTCTCCACCCACATCATACATGCCTTCAGTCACCACTCAGTTAATCCCATCAGGAGATTAATTCACTGATTGGGTTAAAAGTCCCACAACCCAATAATTTTTCCTCTGAACCTTCTTGCATTGTCTCACACATGAATTTTGGTGGATATCTCACCATAATAATACATACAGTATTTCTATAGATATCTACTTCATAAGCATTGGTAATCTTTCTTCTGAACAGTGGGATTAATTAGTGTTGGTTCAACTTTTGCTATTTCATCACCTATTGTACCTAAAAATGCAAATCAAACAGGATTTTTATGTCTCATCTATTTTTTTTCATAACCATGTGATTTACCATTTCTGCCAAGGGCATTTTATTTGTGACAGTGTAAATTACTGTTCACCCAGAAAAAGACTCTTAACAGTACTGGGAGCCAAATTTTGCCATCTCATATGCATTGAAGCTTAACTCTGAAATGCAAAACAAGTTAAACTTTCCATGGACCAACAGCAACATTTGTACATGATTTATGATCTGCCAATACCCTATCATCCCTAAAAGTGTTTCTTTACATCTATGTATCCCAGGAATTTTTATAGTAATCTGAATGGAACTTCCTCTTAGATTTTGTTCTAAAACCTATTTTATAATTCTGCGTTTATGCTTTTAAGAGTGAAGTCGTTGAAAATAGATAATATTTTAAAATCATCTGCATTTGAATTTGGAGCACAATTGTGTATTTATATTTAAATATTTGCTATAATTTCTCATAGCTCATCAATCTCAACTGAAATAAATTTAATTATCTGACTTTTTAACTACGGTTTCATTTAATTCCATCTTACACTCCTGTTCATTGTATATATTTGGTCTTACAGACCAAAACACCTCTGAAATTTTTCTCTAGCAATCAGCTTCATGGAGGTTAATTTTCTTCCTTCTTCAGCCTATACTCTATGCCCATCATTTTGTAAATGCTGGACATAAACTTGACCCTGGATTGAATTCCATAGTTACTTTCACCAAGCCTCAATTTAGTCAGGTTTAGAGATATTCTAAAGTTATGGCGCCCAGCCTCTCTGATCTCAATGGAACTTGCCGAGGACCATAGCAATTTCATATTCACATTCTCCTAAAACCTATGTTAAACTCATATGATGGAGAATTTCACACATAATCAAGTAAACCACATATAATGAATCATAATCCGCCTATCATCTCGTTCTAACAAAGTTTAACTATCTGCCATTTTTGTTTCATTTAAAGTTTGCACCTTTGTCAACTCCATGACTCTTGTTACTTCACGTGAATATTTCAGGCTTTGAAAGACTGATAAAGGTAATATGTTCTATTGTTCTACAAAACAATGGAGAATCTATAGTTCACAATAACCCATTGTGCATTTTGTGAATAACTAGAAGAAGAGAGCTTGAGGGCCTCAAACACAAAGTAATGATAAGGATATAAGGATGTTAATTACCCTGATTTTATTAGTACACATTGTATACATGTATTTAAACAACACACCAAACCCTATAAACATGTACAATTATTATGTGTTAATCAAAACTTAAAAATATGTTTTAGGAGATGATTAAGGAGAAATTGACACCTGTTGACTTCCCTGATTCAGTCATAGCGCACTGTGTACACGTATCAAATTCATACTCTACTCCATCAATTCGGACCAATAAAATAATATATGAAAATAAAAGAGAAAGAAAGATATCTATCTTAATAGTTCAATTTTGATAAATGGATATTAATTTGATCAATACCTAACTCAAGATATAAAATACAATATTTAATTCATATGAGAAATTTCCCTCATTTTCCTTCCTATTTAATTCCTTCCTATTTAATTTTCCTTCCTATTTAATTTCTTCTATATAGAGTTAACATAGTGTTCTGATTGTTTTAGTTTTATAAAAATCAGATTAGGTTGGTTTCACTATTTTTCTAATTAGTCTAGCTTCTTTAAACCAGCATACATCATATTCCATGCTTCCTTATGGTAGCATACGTATTCATTTTATACAATGTACAAATATTAATCTGGGTGTTTCGGTAAAGGAGATTTTTGATGAGATTAACTTTTAAATCAGTAGAGTGAGTAAGGCACAATGCTCTTTGTTGTAGGTGGAGCTCATCTAAACAGTTTAAGTCCTGAATAGAACAAAAAAGCCTATTTGACCTTCCATGGAGTTAGAGATAAATCTTCCCTGGGGCCTTTGGACTCAAACTGTGATATCAAATCTACAGAGTTTTGATTTGTGGGCTCCCATAATCACGTAAGCTAATTCTCTATAATAAACCTCTCATAGTCTCTCTGTCTCTCTTTCTCTCTCTCATATGTAGCTTGTGTGTATATAGCATATACACATATGTATATCTATTTCTGTATGTGTTGTGTGCCTGTGTGTGTGTGTGATGTGTGTGTCTCCTATTTTCTGGGAAATGCTGACTAATACAGTATTTTCTGGTGAGTGAGTGTTCAAATTGGTTCAAGTGCAATTTTCTATTTATGGTATTATTCTGTGCTGTGGCAGAAAACTTTATTTGCTTACACTTAAATCTTATAGACATTATCTTATACTTTGTTCTTAATTCTATGGTTTTATTTTAGTATTTTGATGTATGCTTTATCTTGAAATAGTGTTTCTGTTTGGGTGAGGAAAATGTCAAAGTTTATTTTTTCAGTATGAGATTAGCAATTCCAGAATTATTTGCTGAAAAGATTTTCCTTTCGTCATTAGTTTTCCCTAAAACATTTTTCAAATATAAAATGACTACTTAAAAGTTGTGCTGTCTCCAAGGCACATTCCAGATCCAATCTATTACATTAACCCTGAGGAGAAAGAAAAGGGTTGATTTATAGATGAAATAATATTTAACCCAAACCCTGAAGGATAATTAGTAGTTACAAAATATTCTCAAAGAAAAATGTAAAGAGGAAGGTCAGAGAGAATATTACATAAAGTCAGAGAGAATAAAATATGTGTTAAGAAATACGACATACGAGAAGACCTTTAAATACTAAAGCATTGTTCAACTTAAGAAAATAAAAAAGAAGTTGCCTCCAAATTGAGGGCAGAGAACAAGGTAATTTCTTGATTAAAAGTTTCTGGGGGTGCTATATTAAAATACATGTATTCTAATTTTATGCTAATTAGAAACTGTTTAGAAGTTATAATAAGAGTGAGATGACCAAATCACTCTGGCCTATAATATGATAAAGGGATTGAATGCAAGCAATAATATATAGTACAACAATATTTAAAAGTACCAGATGACAAAGGCCTAAGGTTTTTTATGGTACATAGAAGAAATATATATATATATATATATACACACATATACACACACATATTCATTTAAAAATATAGGATTATTATACCACACAAAATATTAGATAAGCTATAAATATTTACAAATAATTATATTATAAATATAGATTTTAATTTTATATTTTTATTTGACACAAATAATTGTACAAAATTATATATATTTTTTGAAATATAAATAAGATTGATAAACCCCTAGCCAAACTAACACAAAGAAAGAGAAGAACCAAAATTTAGAAAGTGTGAATATTACAACAGACATAGCTGAAATTCATAGGATTATTAAGTTCTAGTTGGAAAACTTACATTTCAATAAATTATAAAATCTAGAAGAAATGGACAAACTTATAGACACGTATGACCTACCAAAACCTGAACCAAGAGAAACACAAAGCATAAACAGACCAATTTCGTCAATGAGATGAAAGCATCAGTAAAAAGCTTCCCCAAATACAAAAACCCAGGACCTGAATGTTTCTTACCAATTTTACAGAATCTTTAAAGAACTAATGCCAATACTCTTTATGTTATTTCAAAAATTTGAAAGAGAAGAAACTTTTCCAAAGTTATTCTACAAACTCTCTATCACCTTGATACCAAAACTAGATAAAAATTCTTCAAGAAAAAAAAATCAACTTATGTAATTGATAAAAATACATGCAAAAATCTTTCAGTAAAACATTAGCACTTGAATTCAACTACATACTTAAAAGATGATACACAACAATCAAGGTGGGCTCATATCAGCGTTGCAAGAATGGTTCAACATATACAAATCAATAAATGGACAATACCACATAAATAGATCCAAGGACAAAAATCACATGGTCTTCTCAATAGTCACAGGAAAAATCTTTGACAAAATTCAACATCCTCATGACAAAACCCTAAAGAAATCAGGGATAGAAGGAACTTTTGTCAACATAAAAATAATTCTATATATGAAAAACCCAAAGCCAACAACATAATACAATGGGAAAATGGAAAGCATTTCTCCCAAAATCAGGAACAAGATAAGAATGTCTACCCTCACCACTCTTATTTAATATAGTACCTTAAATTGTAGCCACAGAAATTAGGCAAAAGAAAAAAATAAAAGGGATACAAATAGGAAAAGGAGAAATAAACATATTTCCTTTTGAAGATCCTATACCTAGAAGACAGTAAAGTGATACCAGAAGAATTTTATGTCAGATTAAAAAGATTCAGCAAAATATTAGTTTACAAAATTGACACACAAAAATCAAACTTTTCTATACACCTATACTGAATACACTAAGAAAAAAATCAGTAAAACAATTCCATTCAGAAAGCTTAACATATTTTCTAGGAATAAACCTAACTAAGGAAGTGAAACATCTCTATGATGAAAATTAGAGAACACTGGAGAAAGAAAATGAAGAAGACACTAGGAGTGGAAAAACCGCCTTCCATGTTCACGGATACGCAGACTTAATATTGTTACAATGGCCATATAATCAAAAGAAGTCTACATATTCATTGCAGTACCCATCAAAATACCAAAGCAATTCTTCACAGAACTAGGAAAAAAAAAAAAAACAAAACAAAACAGTGCTAAAATTCATATGGAGGAAGAAAATAAAATAAAATAATAAAACCAGATGCTGAGTAGGCAAAGCAATACTTAGCAAAAAGAACAAGACTGGAGGCATCATAGCACCTGATTTTAGTTATACTACAGAGCTTTAGTAACAACCTGGGACTGGCATAAAAATAGACACATGGATCAAAGGTCTGAAGTAGAAGACACAGAGACAAACCCACAGAGATAAAGTTATTTAATTATGGACAAAAGTGGTAAAAACATACATTGGAACAAAGATAGATTCTAATGAAGTGTTCTGGGAAAACTGGATGTCCTTATGGAGAATAAAACTAGAGTCCTTTCTCTCACCCTGAACAAATATCAACTCAAAGTATATTAAATACCTAAATATAAGAACAGAAACTTTGTAACTGTTAGAAGAAAAAACAGGAGAAGTCTGTGAACACATGGGTGCAGGCTAAGACTTCCTGAATAATAACAGCTATAGCTCAGGGATTAAGAGGAGAAATCCAGAAATGGGGTGATAGCAAACCTAAAAGCTTCTGTGCAGCAAATAAAATGGCAGTGAAGAGATAACTGACAAAATGAGAGAAAATTTTTGCCAGCTACTCCTCTGACAAAGGATTAATATGTGGAATATATAAAAAACTCAAACAACTCCACACTAAAAAAACAAATAACCTTGTCAGTAAATGGGCAAATGAACTGAAGAGACACTTCTCCAAGAAAGAAGTACAAACAAAAGCAAATGGTCAACATCTTTAGCCACCAAGAAAATTAAAGTTAAAACTACACTGAGATTTCATCTCACTCCAGTTAGAAAAGCAAGCATCAAACATACAGATAATATAAATGTGGGTGAAGATGTGGGGAAAAATGATCTTTTACATAATTTTGGCAGGTATATAGATTAATAGAGTTATTATGGATATCATTATGGATGCTCCTCAAAAAGATAAAAATAGAACTACCATATGATCCAGCTATACCACTTCTTGGTCTTTATCCAAAATACAGTCAGCATACTTTAAAGATACATGCACATCATGTGTATTACCCACGATTCACAATAGCTAAGTTATGGATTCAGCTTAGGTGTCTATCAAATGATGGAGAATAAATCAATGTATAATATATACACAATGTAGTATTTTTAATTATTTTTATTTTATTTATTTATTTTTATACAGCAGTAAAGATCAAACCCAGAGCCTTACCCATGCTAGGCAAGCACTCTGCCACTGAGCTCAAGCTCCAGCCCCACAATGGAGATTTATTTAGACCTTAAAGAAGAATGAAATTGTCATTTGCAGGAAAATGGATGTAACTGGATACCATGATTTTAAGCAAAATATATCAGACACACAGAGAAAATTATCTTGTATTTTATTTCCTATGTGGAAGCTAAAGGTGAGAAACAATAAAAAGAAAAAAAGAAAGGATGCCATGAAAGTCAAAGGGAGGCCAACAAGGTGGACAAAGGGGCTTGGAAGAGATATTGTGAAGTGAAATTGATCAAATTATGCTTCTATGCATATACAATATGCCACAATGAAACTCACCAATTTGTATAATTAATATGCAGCAGTAAAAATTAAAAAACAAAAACAAAGGAAGATAATGTGTCTGATTCACCATAATATGCCACAAAGAAACCCAGCATAATGTATGATTAATATGCAACAATAAAAATTAAAAATAAAGGAAGATATCATATCTCAACATCTTTCCTATTTATTAGAAAGAATATTATACAAACTTAATTGATATTAGAATTTAGGTTGAAATAGGAATATAGTAAATCCCCCTCATTGAAATTTATAATGTCATCAGGACTTTCAATTTTATAAATTTTCATAGAAATTTACTATGAAAGGACTAAAATGACCAGAGATAAATCATATGATGTTGAAGTTCAATGTTTGGTATATTTCAGAATAGAACATTCTATCTTTCAAACTTCTGAATGTGAAAAGCTTTTTGCTGCCCTTCAGTAGAATATTTTTAATGCATGTGCATGCACTTTAACATCTGCATAGTTTTATTTTGAATGTTTGACAGAGAAATTATTCAACAGGTACCCTGGCTGTCGAAGCATGCCATTTGTGATGCTTCACCAGGCTGCACAGACTCTTCAAACTACGTTGCACCTGAACAGGGGAAAACCTCTAATGGGAACTGTAGCCTTAAATGTTTCAAAGCATACATAAACACTTACACTTTTCAACATCAGGTCTCTTCTTTTCCTGCAAAACTGATCTTTGCTGATCAACTCCTTTTTATTTTTCACCTACAGTGACAGCGATATGATTGATAATGTTTACAGAGATCCCAACAGGCCTTTAAATACTGTCTTATCTTTGATGTCTCACTTATCTCTGGTGCCTTACTTGTCAGTTATCTACCCCAAGTGTTAATTATTTCTTTATTTAATAGCAACCTTCCTCTTCTTGAAGAGTTTCATATGCTTTATGTATTTTTTTAATATTGAGGAAAGACAGTAGGAGAGATTGGAGTGAAATGGAAAAAAATTATATCAGAACAGTTTTAAGGTACTTCTGGGAAGCATACCCCACATCTTTGCTATATAAGACCATTTCTTCATATAAAAATCCCCTTGTATTATTTTATTAAAAGTATTATTTAAAGATCATGGTACAACTTAAAAGATGAGACAAGGGAACAGCAGTCATTTACTAACTATCCAAACTTATCCTATATACTTGTCTCTATAGCTAACTCCTTATTCCACTCAAATCATACCTCTTCAGATAATCATCAAGATCACCTTCTCGTATCCACATATTTATTACATCCTAACTCCACTATATTTATTCATTCAAACAATGCTTATTAATCCTTTATCACATTCCATGGATTTGGATATATTGTGAGATGGAAGGATAAGCCAAATCTGCCTAATCCCTGGCATCATGGTGGTAATGGGCTGGTTCCAGAGACAGACATTAATCAAAGTCTCACAAAGAAATGCAGTAACGGTTTAAATACTGAAGGTGAGGTCCATAGTGCTCCCAGTGCATATAATAAAAATGTGCTTAAATTGTGGTGTTTTGTGCTTAAATTAGAAGGAAGTGAATTTAATTGTATCATTCCAAAACATGACCATATATCAAAGCATGACATTGTGCCAAAAATACATAAATTTAGTATATTTAATTGTGTGTTCTTTTTTAAAAGAATAGGCCTTGAGCAGACAAAGGGAAGTTTGAAACATTTAAGACAGAGAATAATATATGTGAAGGCTCAATGGTCAGGGTGGACTTCAGTTTTGAGATATTTAATAGAATGTAGTCCAATGGTAGTGTGAAGAGCAAGACTGGAAACTGCTTCAGAATGAGGAATGAGTCTGGAAAAGTTAAATAGGGACTTTTCTGCTAAACCTTATAAAACATATCAAAGAATCCAGTTCCTGATACACAAGGTATTTGAAGTCAATATTCTACTTAAAGCAGAAGATGGAAAAATGAAAAATGAATGTGATTAGGTTTAGTGTTTGAAAGGATATCATCCAACCTTTCAAAGAAAAGATTGGAGAGGAGCAATAGTGAGTATGAAGAGATTTCAGATGCTAGTGAGCAAAGATGATCTCTCCAACAATCATTCAAAGTTAAAGACTAGTTATTGTAGTTATTGTGACCTGAAATGTATAGCTGGGGCAAGAATGGGAAAGGACTGAGTTTAATAAGGTGAGGAATTTTAAACTTTTCTGACATATATATATATATGAAAATGCCGTAGTCAATGAATGATGTTAAATACCTAGATAGTTAAAACTATTCTTAAAAATTCTAGGCTGGAGATAAAATTCTGAGTTAAATGCAATGAAAGAAAATTAAACTCAAGAAGTGTCGCTTTAAAAGGGGGGGCGAGATGAGTGCCACGTGGGCCTTCCCGACAAGTTGGGGTCCAGAGAGACGAGGAAAAAGAAGGGATCCCTGGGAAAAATGATATGGGGGTCTCTCTGGATGGTGGTGACGATTCGAAGAGCCAAATTCCCCATGCCCCGGGGTGTAGGTAAAAATCTGCTCTGCCCCAGCCAGATGCAGAGATACCCAGGACAAGAAGCAGGGACACCCGGGCAAGGAGCAGAAAACACCATTTATTCCAAAAACCACAGAAGCTTATATGCACTCTTGGACCAATCAGGTCCAAAGGTCACAAACAAAGGGGTGCTCTCTGGCAAGTGCACAGTCTATTAGCATAGAAAGGGGAAGGATGGAAGGGAGGGTTTGGAAGGTATGGAGAGTGCTCCTACAAAGAAGCAGATGAAATTACTTGAGTACAAAAGGAAAAAGATTCCAAAGATTGGGATGTGATTACTTTTATAACATAATTTCTAAGCCAGGCGTGATGGTGCACCCCTGTAATCCCAGCACTTTGGGAGGCTAAGACAGTAGAATCATAAGTTCAAAGCCAACCTCAGCAATGGTGAGGCGCTAAGCAACTCAGTGAGAGCCTCTTTCTAAATACAACATAGAATAGGGCTGGAGATGTGGCTCAGTGGTCAAGTGCCCCTGAGTTCAATTCCCGGAACAAAAAAAAAAAAAAAAAAAGAGCATAATGTCTAAGGAGAGAATGATGTAATTAGAAAGCAAACAAAGGTAAATAGAAGCAAAATCAAAGGGATGAAATGAAAGGCAAAGAGAGAGAGAGAGAGAGAAAGGGAGAGAGAAACAGCAATGTATTAGAAAAAGAAAATGGTGGGCCAAGAGAAACGAAAGCATGTGCATGAATCCTTGCATATAAATACTGATAGCAGTATTATAGCCCCCAAATATAAACTACCCAGATGTCCATCAAGTAGTGCATGATTAGACACATTATGGTATACACTCAGGAATGAAGAGTGACAAATTACATATGCAAAAACATGGATAAAAATAAAAATCATGTTACTAAATGAACAACGGCAGGGACAAAGCACTGAATGAATTTATTTATGTGAAAATCTACAAGATAAAATGATAATGAGGAAAGCATGTTACTGATTTTCTGGGATTTGGGACTTGGTCAGGGGTAGAAAATTGATTACAAAGCATTAAAAGAAAACTTTTTGGAGTTATAGAAATATTTTATATCTTGACTATTATGCAGATTAAATGGAGAATTTATATTAGATAAAATATGCCTCAGTAAAGCTAGGATGTCAAAGGAATTGAGGATCAACAAAACAAATGCTTTTGAGAAGTCAGGTAT
Organism: Geosciurus inauris; assembly: GCA_004024805.1. Lineage (NCBI taxonomy): Eukaryota > Metazoa > Chordata > Mammalia > Rodentia > Sciuridae > Geosciurus > Geosciurus inauris. The sequence goes on along the minus strand of PVHX01013149.1, from coordinate 16,246 downwards.
AATACAGACTGAAAAATATTTATTGTGTTAGACACTATGCACATGAGAATTCATTGAAATGATTATCTTAAAAGTTAAGAAATTAGTGAATATTTATAATAACTACAGAAACAAAATCAATATCTTTTCTAAAATTCAAGACAATTATTTACTTCAGTACACATTAACTGTTTAAATCTCCACCTTTAGACAATCCCTTACAAATATATATAATGTTCTGTTGTGTCTAATGTAAAATCTATTTAGATAAAATAAATATTTATTTTGGTTACAATGAATGCAATTATATATTCTAGTATTTGAGTCTTTAAAGAGCAGTCAAGTATCATAATTATAACTCATCATATCAAATCTAATTTCTGATTTGAAAAATGCTTATGTTTTTTTAAAAAGGTAAAATAGTATCTGACCTATAAAATAAAAAAAGATTGGTTAAGAGAAATTTTAAGTTTATGATTTTATGATACACATAGCTATGTTTTATAGGAGAAAACATTAATGTCAGCTTATATATGTGAGCATTTTTTTTTTGGGTACCAAAGATTGAACTCAGGGATATATGACCACTGAGCCACATCTCCAGCCCTATTTTGTGTTTTATGTAGAGACAGGGTCTCACTGAGTTGCTTAGTGCCCCGCCATTCCTGAGGCTGGCTTTGAACGGGCAATTATCTTGTCTTAGCCTCTCAAAGTGCTGGAATTACAGGCATGTGCCACTGCACCCAGCTATATGTGAGCATTTTACTGGGCACAATTTTCTCCTGCCATCTTAGGAGAATAAAAGCACAATTCAGATTCAAAGATTACATCCAAAAATACCTTTTGTAAGTCTATATTGATCAAATGTAATATTGTCAGAACAATCAGGTTGTAATATGTTTGAGGGTTTTTTATTGGTAATCTTCAGGGATACTACATCTAATGAAATGGCCTTGGTGGACAGTAGCTAATGGAATTCAGCCTTGTTTGGATGGGCAGGTGCAGAAGAGGAGGGGCCATCACTGGGAACTTTTGTGGTTTTGACACTACAGTGATTTAACTCTCTATACTGCAATATTTTCCCTAACAATCGGAAACAATGCCCAAGAAGCAAGTATTGGACAAATTGGATAAGAGCAAGGTGTTGGTCCTAGAGGTTGTTTTTTTACGGGGATGCAGTGTTCACTTTGCTTTGTCTTATTTTCATCATGGAAATTGTCAACCATATCCACTCTGAGGGTGGCGTGGGAATGCCTTCAACTCACAGCTTTAGGTTTAGAAGTGGAATATTAGTGCTTTGACAATTGGCTTCATGTACAATTATGTGTGTGCGCGCGCATGCATGTGTGTGTGTTTCTTTCCGCTGCCTGGCTTTGTTAGACTTTGCAGATACCCTAGAGCAATTTAGCACAGTCACACTGTAAATTAAGTCATATCTCATATTTACAAACACCTACGATGAATTATCTCACACTCACAGTGTAAAGGATTATCAGGGGAAATTTTACCAATTTTACAGTTCCAATTTTGTGTAAATATTTTTAATGATCTTGAATTTTTAAATTTTGCTGATAGTAAAGTTCAAACACCTGAAACAGTTCTGTGCACAAATCCATAAATGATTCTAATTATTAAATATGTGTTTACACAATGAAATATGTACATCAGAATTCCACATGATTTTTGAAGAGTTTGATATCTTATACTTGAAAATCCATTGTTTTAAAATATACATCTCTCTATATAATTTTATATAAAATATGAGTTCTTTTTAAAAATAATGTGCATTTCCAACAGTCAATTTTTAGAAATTGTTTTCTTCATCTCGACACCAAATCAATGAAGAGATTAGGGTACATGAAGAATACAACAATTTGCATGATTGATATAATTGAATAATCTGTATTGTCCTATCCACTTCACAGCTAAACTTTCATTAGTTAGGCTGATTTAGTGATTTAAAGATTTACTTAAAGGGTACTTTTAGTTCACATCCTACCTATAAAGATTAGTAAATCAGCTTGAAGGTGAAGTGCAATATTATGTAAAAGACTAACTCAATGAAAACACTAGAGTCTTTGGCTGTGAAACCAGACACAGCAACTCAGACAATACACACTCTGACATTGGTTCTGCATTCTGACTCTATAGGAGATGTTACCACTAGCTTTGGAAACTGGAAGAACTGCTGTGACCCTTCAGCAAAGTAAGTTCTACATGATCTGGCCTCCTTTATAACATTAAATGCAGACTTATAATTTGGAGCAGGTTCATCTCAGTAGTGGAACATATATCCAATGCTCAGGCTGTAGCTTCGGGGAAAACTGCAAGACAGTGTGTGGAGATCTCAGCTCCTGCCATGAGAGGGAGACCTCCCTGTGATGAGGGGATTCCTTTAACATGGGAAAAAGGTTTTAGATGTTGGACTCCAAGTGAAATAAAAGGAAAAATTATCACAGACTTTAGCAATGACTTTCTAGAAGCAAAGGCTGTATTATATTCTTTCTATATACTGACAATTACCTGTATTTATTCAAAGCTTTCTGGTGCAATGCATAAGGATTAATTAATGCCCATGGGTTGAAACCCTTTAATTATGAAGTGGCACCCTATACCTTATGACTACATGACTTAAAAACTTTGAGGGTCTAAATCTTACAAATATGGCAGATAGAGAGGTTCATTACAATATAAGAACTTCAGTATGCTCAGCCAAAGGTAAAAATTAAACAGGAATTTTAAGTACAAATTTTCATAAACCTTTAGGTTAATATCTAAGGATCAGTAAAGAATATATGAGAGTTTCCAAGATTTTCTAACAAGGTCTCGTCTCCACTGTCAAACACTGGTGAAGGAGGAAGGAACTCTTTGAAAGATGACTTTTTTAAAAATGGGACATAAAGTCAGTCCAACATTTGGATTCGGGCCATTCCATCTGAATGAATAACTCACCTGAGGGGTGTCTTCTATTATGCAAAATAGGGGTAATACTAATACATAATTTAAAGGTCTATGTATTTAGAAAGAGATGACCATTATAATGGTGGAGAAAGAAGTTTATTGAAAATTTGCAAAGTAAAACTATATAAACACAAAGGGGGAACTGTAAACTTTTTCTTTATTTCCCTTTCCTCTCAACAGCTCAGTAGATTTCATAATTTTGATTGACTTTCATTTTCATCTTATCTCTTCTCATTGTTATCCAGGCATGGTGGCACATACCTGTAATCCCAACAGCTCAGGAGGCTGAGGCAGGAGGATTGCTAGTCTAAAGCCAGCCTAAGCAGGTTAGGGAGGCCCTAGGCAACTCAGTGAGACCCTTATATCTAAATAAAATATTTTTAGAAGGACTGGGGATAAGGCTCGGTGGTTGAGTTGCCCCTGGGTTCAATCCTATGTACCCAAAATTCTACATTGTTTATAATACAGATACAGTATATCGTGGGCATGGACTACATTTATGACACACTTTCTTTTCTTGTCCTCACCAGGAATACCTCCTCCATTGTGAAATGCAAGGAGAAGAAGGCTGTGACTTATTTAAATATTCATGAACATTGATCTTTCTCTGTTAAGTGACCGTATGCTACAAATCAATTATTTTTGGCTGTTGATGACAACATTTTAGTTCTTAGTCCACCAGGAGGCTATATGTAGTTTGACAAGCTGTGACTTACATACCATGCACCCAGGCAGGGGTCAAGGGAGTTGGGATCCATCCTATGCTCTGCTTAATACAATGCATGCTCTGGTACTGGGCTATAATCACATAAAAGAGGTGTTTTTTTCTTACAGAATGAGTACTTTTTTTAGTCTCAGCAGGGCCTCCCCACTATATATATTTTCCTGATTGAGAAAACTAGCTCTAACTACTTTCTTGCTCGGCTCACCCTGGAAGCACACATCAGCACTCTTGACTGTAAGGATCTTCTCACCCAGCCCTCTTACGTGAGAAAAATAGTAAGCTCAGACCTGTTAACTTGTCCCTATGCCCACTTAATCCTTTAATGTAGAAACTTAAAATTTCTACATTTATCAGACATTTTAATCTTTTTTTTCCACTTTACTGGACCAAGGAGGAACAGACAGAAAATAATATTTTTATTTTTTAAGAAGTTAAAAAAATAAAGATCCCACCACAAGTATCATAATCCTTCTCATGTCCAAAGACACCATGGATTTATTTCCAAGACTTCCCAATCTTGTGTTGGTACTGACAGAAAATAATAGAACAGATATTTTGTGCCATATATTTGTAGAGAGCATAATCTCATAATTATGGATTTTCCTACCACTGATTATTCTGTCTTTTGGAATGTTTGGGAGAAGTACACACTGAATGATTAATGCTTTCCTTCATACTGAGCTGGACTCATTGTAGTGACAAGGGGCCCTGGACTTCATTGTAGTGACAAGGATTTGATTCTGCAACAATAAGAAAAAACTTTATTCAGTACATAATTACATACTAACATCTTAGTTAATGTCAATGAAAATTGAATCTGAATATCTTTATTCTATAGACTCCATATGGTATATTAATGTCTAAATGCAAACTTTGTATTACTTACTTTAGTGACTAAAGGTTACTCTGGAAATTCTCAAGGCTAGCTACCTATTCCAAAACCCACAAAATGACTAATCCCTAGAAAGTTTAACATATAAGGAGCCTGTACTTAGGTTTTAAAACTGTGTTATTTCAATTCCATTTGAAAGACTGTGTTATTTCAATCTCATGTTATATATGTAAACTTGTCTTATTACTTCTATGTGGTTTTTAAACTTATTTTACCTCTTTGCACCCCAGTTCCCCCACCCTTAAAATGTATGTATAAAAGTAATAAAATAGTGAACATCTATTGAATTCTAAAAATAAAAAATAGAATTTTTTAATATCTCATTTAAGGCATATAGTCCCTGGAAGATATGAGATGTGACCTGTGATTTGTGTAAATATCTTAGTTCACAACATTATCGAATGCAAAGAGTCTTATGTTGATAATGAGTAGTATCCTCAGTCTCTGCTTTAGTTTTCTTTCCAGCCCACACAGAAGCATGTGGGCGCATGGATTTCTTGAAATGTCCCATCCATGCCATTGCACACCTACATGAAACCCTTTTCCCACTGACTGAGCTAACAGAATTGAAAATGAGCTGAAAAATCCGAGAGTCCACCAAGGAAGAATAAGAGAGGTGGGAAAAGAGAGACGTCTATAACCAGTGGCACTATTTTATAATAGAACACAATAACCATTTATAGTCAGGTATCCTTTGGAACTTCACACTAAAATCAATATGCCATCTGTGAAATACAGCTCTGCTGCAGGCATGTTTTTTAAAGGAGAGAGAAAAAAAAAGATCTTTAGAGATTTAACAAAAAATAGAAAGCATATGAGAGAATTTGTCCCCAGGGATTGAATGGTTCCTAGTAACAGAACATAGTGAGAAAAATCACTAGCTTCTCCTAATGCCAAGGTTTGAGCAAACAAGGAAACATGGCCGAGGTATGGTAGGGTAGGCAATCTGCTTCAGGACAGGCTGAACTCATCAGTGAGAGTCCTGGAGGTCAGGTTCAGCTTTCATTGAGTTCTGTCCACCCAATTCTATCACCAACACATACGCCCTTCAAGGATTTAATAAATGACCTCAAATTTGGAAAATTTTGTCTATATCTAAAATTACCAGGCACTTGTGTTGGCTTCCTATAAATGAAGAAAATGGTTTGTGTTGCTTTATGTTCTTTATAAGGGTGGCTGTGTGGTTGTATTTGCTCAGTTTAGATTCCATTAGGGATGGTACTGCCTTTTAGATCCACTTGGATGTAACAGAGAATTGGAGAAGCAATACACACCACTGACAGAAAGATAACTAATGGCCTCTCTCAGAACTTCTAACTCAGGGCATTGATAAATGTAAGATTGCAAAACGTGGAAAAGGCAGCAGAGTCCTTGCAGACTGAAAAAAACAAACAAACAAAAAAAAAACAGGCTGTCATTATATCAAAGTAGGGAAAATAGTCTAGATGCTTTCATGAAAAGACTAATAAAATAATGATGATAGCTAACAATTTTAGACTCAATGTTTCAGGCACTTCTCTAAGCATGTTAGGCAGTTATCTTTTATTAAAATTTAATTTATTTCTTAGAGGTAAATGTCATTATTCTTCCATTTCTACAGTTTAGGAAGTGGAGATAATATGCTTTCTAAAGGGAAAAAAGTAAACTGAGTCTTCTCTTTCCGTTGAGATGACTTGAGTCTCAACACACTGTGCTAAAAATATGGTAAGAATGTGGACACATTGAGAGAAATGAAACAATGGAATAGAAATTGAGGGAAATATTTAAAATTTCCTCTTAACCATGAACATGAAAGAAAAATACAGGGTTGTTTCACAGGGGAATAGCAACACAAAGATCCATTATTGTCTTACACCTACCTCCTAAGGAAAAACACAAAAATCAGGTGAAACAATATGTTTATAACTATAAATTTTTTTCAGACTATTCCTAAAAATGAGTTTAGAAACATGAATAATACAATCTCCTACAGAACAATATTTCTTAATACTTTTGTGAATGAATTTCTTATCTTAAAAGATTTTATACACACACATGTGTATATATAATGTCTATAATATAAAGTATAAATATATATAATATCTATAATATAAAACCTATCTAGATGAATAATTCACATGTGCATTTAGCGGAAACAAAATGAGAAGCAGAAGAAACTCAAGGAGCTGAAAACAGAAGCCATAGACAAGGCACCTGGTATTTTTTCTCAAATGTAAACAGGCTCTAAGATAACACTTCATTGTAGTTGTAGGTGATAAAAAAAGTTATGGAAAGGAATCCAGACGTTTCAGTAGGAATGGGAAAAGGCTCACCTTTGCCTGAGGCACAAGATGCAGCTGGCCTTTTATTAGAATTCTTTAATTCTGCCGGTGGCCAGGTGTCTTCCCTATGGCTTCTGTTTTCAGCTCCTTGAGTTTCTTCTGCGTCTCATTTTGTTTCGGCTTGACAGCCCACCTTCTTCATTCATCTCTTTGACCTGTTTCGTGGCCTATGTTTGGGGCTTCTTTTTGCCACCTTCACACCTAAACATGAGTCATGCACCCCTCTAACCCCTCGACCCCTTTGTAACAGATCATTTTTCTTTTATTAATACGCAATTTCTATCTCACAGACTTTATGCTGTTTTTTCTTGAAAGGGCAAGTATTAAAATCAATTAGAGGTAGGTTTCTAATTCTTGACCTGTGTGTATTATCCAATTTTTAGTTATTTTTAGGGGGAGAGTCTTTCATAATAAATAGCTAAATTAAAACAAAAAACAAGAACAAAATTGCAAAACTAGAAAAAAACATCACAATATTTGAGGGTTTTGTTTGATGCATTCACTCTTTAGTTTGCAAAAAAAACTTAAAAACTCACTAGTTTTACACCAGGGTGCCTTATCAGTGCTGGAGAACTCTCAAAGATTAAAGCCATTTTTATTCTAACATAAATATAAGATGCCTGTCTTGATTGGATGAAAAAAGGAACAGGGCAGGATGATAGGATAGTGTCATTTTGTATTTTACACATATCACAGCTTGGTTTTGGCTAGCCAAAGAGGCTTTGTCTTTTGAAGAGGAAGAATTCCAACTTAGGTGAATTTATAAGAGCACTGGAGAATATCTTGCAACCTGACATCTCATTCTCATACCTAGAACTTATGGAAATCGCTTAACATTTGCCCAGTGAAGTGGGAGCCTTGATTGACTTTCTGAGAAAGAGGATCCAGTCCATACTTGATTGTACCAAATATCCTAACTAATATTTCCTGTCCCTTAGAAACATTGCTAAGAAAGGGGTCATCAGAAAATAAGTAGAGTTTTACCACATTTCTCAAGATTTATTCCTGAAGTCACCTTACGACTTCAGTTTTGTTTCTTGATTTCAGAGAGATAGACAGAAAAAAGAATTCAAGAGAGAGAAACATTTTAACAGATGCAAAATTATTGTACTCAAATCCTGATGATGAGACTAACTGATGATAAGACTTTTCTAAGGAACAGGAAGAATGATAATGAGAGAGAGTAAGAGAGATGCTAGTAGTGACTTGCTTTAGGGGTAGTGCCAGATTTTCTGAACAGTAATGTCAGTTTGGCTTGATAAAGAGTGTGTCCTGACCTAGTTGTAGAAGTTGGGGCTTGAGTTGTGTGAATTGCCCATGTTATATTTTGTACCATATGTTTGTAGAGAGCATAATCTCAGATTATAAATGCTTCAATACTATATTTCTGAAATTACAAACATCTTTGTAAAGATGAGTTAACGGCCATGGAGAATCTTATATGCTAAACACGTGATCCTGATAAAGAAGACATGGGACCAGGAGGTCTGGGATTGAGATCTCGGGATATCTTGAGCTCCCAGATGGCTCTGAACCCAATGGACTTGTAGAAGATAAGCAGATTTCCATTAATTATAGCCATGAAAATGTGATAATGTATTGATGAGTTTGTTTAATACACATAATCAAATGAAATTCAATATGATGTAATAAAAAAAGGTAGGCAATGAACAATGGAAAACCAACCATTGTTTTTCAGCTAATTTTGGAAGTCTAACATCTAACATTGGCAATGAATTTTCTAACACATTATCTAAGTACATATGTTGAAGAATGTTTTATAAAACTTAAATATTCCATCTAAAGAAAATCAAAGCCAAACCAAAATTCATCCCCCAAAAGGGATCTGATTAAATCTGACTCCTACATTTTTCTTCCTTTCTTCATATATAAACCATGGAAGACAAAATCTCAGAGCAATTCCATCTGCCTTGTTAGTAAGGTAACATCCTGGGTCAGCTGCACAAGATTTCTGTGACCAAATCCTATTATCCAATATTATCCAATGTCTGCTAAATATATTCCTCACTTTCAGTCTTAGGCAGCCATCTATTTTCAGCATATGTCTTTTATTTGATTTTCAGTGATAAGAATATATTTTCTGGACCATTTATTTTTCTACTGAGAGCTCATAAACTAGTTGGCCAGCAGATTGTATTCCGGGTAAAGGAGTGTCATGACTGGGTTAGACTCATGGTCCATAAAGATTGTTATTTACTGCCCAAATCTGTTTCAACAAACTCTGAAATGAGGGAATTTGGCTTCCCCTTCCAGAAATCTACCATAAGTCAACTCTTGAGGCAAGGAATGATTCTTGTGATAATATGCACTAATAAAAGCAAGGAGGCAATTAAGCTTTTCCTTACAGAACACATGAAGTTCCTGTCTCATTCTATGGAAGTTTTCTATGTAAGACTGATAATGGAGGAATGTTTCCTTTCCAAAGAGATTTCAATCTCTATAGAAGTCACCAGTCCACCTTGCTTTGTGCTGTAGCTCAATCTCTAGCTCAAGTTTCTGCTTTTTTAAGGGGTTCACAAACTATCTTAGTATCTAGCTCTTCTTTAAAATTTGTATGTTTCATGTTGGGCAGGAGTCCTTTCTTCAACTCTTCCCAGGTTTTTGGATTTTTCTCTTGGTTTTCAGTTCTACTCTGCTCTCCTACTAATTCTAGGGCTTCTAGGTAGGAGTCTTGTGACTATATCGTTGCTCTGCCTGGTTTTTAGGAAGCCCTCTTTGCTGGATACTCCACTGGATACATCTGTGCTCATATGGAAGGAGCCTTTCTGGTACTAGCATCCACTTATTTGAAGAATGCTGCTTTTTCTACGTAGTTTCTAATTAAAGTACAGATAATAAGAGAGGGTTTGTGTTTAGAGCGATTCTGACTCTGAAGCTAGAAATGAATGATAGGTCAATTTACAAAATCAATATTCTTACTTATGATGTGACAGCACACTACTGCATAATTTTGTAAAGCATGATCTTGGAGATCATCTGAAGATGTGCCCTAACATTGTTAGTGAATCCTTAGTTTCTTCAACTATGAAGTAGAGATAAATAGAGGTCATTAAAATGTTTTCCAACCCAAGTGCCTGACACAAAATAGCATTTAAGTAGATGAGTAGTTTAAATCTGGAGAGTATTATAATTATACATTTTAGAGTAGTAATGCCTGAAATTTTTATGTTGATGTATTAAATAAAATATATTAATCTGAGAGAGTTAGCCAAGTTATTTTGATTACATAAAATTCTGGGAAAATATTTAAGTAGATAACCCAGGGAATTGATATGAAGAATAAGAAAGACAAGCCTTCATAAAACTAGATCAGGTGAAGCTTTGCAACTATGTGTACATATTAGCAAAAAAAGCCAGGGGGTTGAGTAGTTAGTGAATGTAAAGTATGCCAGCGATATTTTCCAACAATTTCCATCAATAGGGAACACTGATTGGTCCACTTCTTGAATTATGATGACCATCAGATTGTGCCAGAAGTAACCTCGTGCAAGTTCCAAAGCATCAGCCTCCAGTAGAGCTCAGGCTTCCACCTCGCCCATTTTGGACCCCTGACCTGAAGTTGCCATTCAAGGAAATTGGTCTGAGCCTTACTAGAAATGCCAATCCACAAGGAGAACTCCTGATGTCACAGTGGACATTTGGGATGTGATGGAACTTTCATTCCAGGCTCCCTTCAAATTAACAGATACATAAATCCATAGAGTAAAAGCAGCAGAAATCTGTCCAAGCAAACTGTGAAACTATGAAACTTAATGTTGTTGTGAACCACCACATTTTCAAGTGGTTTTATACAACAACAGACAACTGAATCATTAGTGATGAATGATTTTTTGAAAAATTAAGAATCTTTTTTCAGAAAAAATTCTAAATAAAGTTGAATGTATAGCAACTTTGTCTAGAACATTTTTAGTAAACTTGAATCTTTGGTTAGAGGAATCTAAGCTATAGAAATCTCATACTTACAAAAATTTTTTAAAAATATTATCAGAAGATTATCAACAATTCCTTTGTAAAGATCTGTGTTTGTAGGATCCTTTGTATTTGACAAAAATAATTCCATGTGTTACAACATCACCAAAACTAATTCTTATTGGCTTCCATAGGTAAATACCAATGTGTCCCTTTAGAATCTATTCTAATCCCATTTAAGAACCACAAGGCACTAGAAGATCTTCATTTAGAAGTATTATCATTTGTTTTGTGACTTCTTCTGAATTTCACTTGAAGTGATCCCGTATTAATTTTGTAATTGTTATAGTCTTTATAAATCTGAGAAAAACAGTGAAAGCGACAGAGATAGATAGATAGAAGAAGGGAAAGAGAGACAGAGATAGAGAAGAGATAAGACATAAGTAATTTAAGATTGGTAGTGGAATGCTTAAAATCTCCAGAAACATAATTAATAAAAGTAATTATTATCAAAAGAGAAATGAAATGAGTATTGTCCAGTTGTTAAAACTGGGAAAATTCCCTGTTCCTTTTCATCTGCCCCCCCACTCCCCTGTAATCCTTGATAGTACTGTAGGTATGGTGAGAAGCAGGGAATTGAAATAGGTGAAAGGAGAATGCATTCAGTATATTAATAATGACACTAAATACAGAAAAAATATTCAAAATGTCTTCTACTTCATAACAAGTATCCTGGAGACTTTCTAAGACTGATGAATTCTATCAAGGTGGCCTTAGTTAATGATTTCCACATGGTTTAATTTTTTCAAACTCATGAGGAGACTCAGTTAACATTGGGGGTGTCAGACCAATAAGTTTTGAATATAAATTGCGTAAAATTCACTTATTTTGATTGGTAGTTATATAAATTTGGGCAAGTGCATAAAGTCTTGTTATCAGTTCCTATAATCAAGATACAAAAATTTCCCCCATGTTGCTATTTTGTAGTCAACTTCTTCTGCCATTCTCAGTCTGGTAAACATTTTCTGTTTTCTATCTCTATAGTTTTGGCTTTTGCAGAAGAGACCATGAATTTTAATTACAGATCTTTTATCACATAGAGATGATCAGTCTTTAGTAAGATAAAACAATATTTTTCACAAGTGTTAAGTTGCCTTTGGAGGAAAAAAATTTCCTTTGTAGCTCTATCAAGCTGTGATTTTTAGGTTGAGGTTAAAAACCTTTTGTTATGGATTATTTTTAAGATAAAAGAGTCATCTAACACTGGTACTGAAGATCTTTGGGTGTTGAAAGTAACTTTTCAAAGCTAAACAGTTTTCAATTATGAAATAAATAAATTCTTTACAATGGAATAAATACATTTAAAATTAAAGCAGTGATCTGTACACGCTTTAAAGCACAGGCTGCCTATCAACTTGGTAGAAATTTGATATTTTATCAGTTTAAAAGCAAAAAGGAAAGACTAGAGACATAGAATGATAAGAGACAACACAATAAAAATGCAAGTGGATCTTGCATTTTTTTACTCATTCAATAAATATTCTGTTAACCATGTATTGTGGTCCCAAGAATGCCTAATTCCTGGAAAGAAAGCCATGGATTTGTACAAACACAATCTCTTCCCTTGTGTAGTTTATATTCTGGTGGAACGAGGTAGACAATAAATCTGTAGGCAAATACTTTATATATAATTATAAATTGCTTTATGAACTACCAAATCAATCTGGAGTTCTCTAAAATATTTAAAAAATTGAGGGCTGTTAGTCTGTTTGGGGCATCTTTCTTGGGAAACATGAAAGGTGTTTCAGGACATGAGTCTGTGAAGAGGAGGCAACCAGAGGTAGCATGTGATCAAGAAGTCCAGGCCCTCTGTGCAGCCCTGGAAGAATGTTGTGTGAAGCAGACCTCAGTTCCTCTAATCTAAAACTGAGAGAGCTAGTGTTTTTACCCACTTCTGTTTTCTTAAATTGATTTACTCTTTGTCCTTCAGATTAAAGAATTTCTACAGGTCTACTTCTTGTTCATTTATTATTTTTTCTGCTATCTCAGATCTACTTTGGAGCCCATTCATTTTAACTCCAGTATTGTTTTTTAAATTCTAGAATTTCCATGTTATGAATTTCTACTTATTTGACATTCCTTATTTGTTAAGTTATGATAAACTCATTTTCCCTTAACTTTTCAAATTTGGTGTTATTTAAGCCTTGATCATTTTTATAACAAATTCTTTGATGTTGTCATCTAGCTCAGTCTAATATCTGGATCACTCAAGGTCTGTTTCTTTTGCGTTTTTCCTTTAGTGTTGATCATTTATTTCACATTACTTGTTCTATTTTACATATTAATTGTCATCTAATGATTATTGGAGGAGATTTTGTGCTCAAAAATCTCAAGCCCCATGTGTCTGTTGGAGAATTTATGTAAACCTAAGTCGGTTTGCTAATCTGCTTTGGTTTTAATTATTTATCAGCTTCTCTCAATTCACCCCACACCGTTGTGGAATTTTCCATTCAGACCCCAGGCAGACTTACAGTACTTGTTTTGTGGAGTTGTCATTTCTAGATCTGGTTCATTTAACTCAAGCTGATCTGCTGCTTACTCAAAACACAACTATAACCATAGGTTAGAAGAGCTACGAGTTTCCTCATCTTCCATTTTCTACAAGTTAGCAAATTTTACGGTAAATGTCACCAGTATAAGTTTCTGTTTATCATCCCAGTTCACCTCCTCCAGCAGCAGGACTGCTGATTCCCAAGACAGGTCCACCTTGTAGCTGTCAGAGTTGGGAGGGGTTGATTGGATCAGTCCAGAGAAGAATGCTGCAGACTTCACTAACTTACCAAAATTGCTAACAGTTTTTTGAATGAATTCTTTTCCTTTTGTTAGTTTTTTTTTTTTTTTGGAGGGGGGGCATTGGTGATCAACTGCAGACACATAACATTGTTGTTTTTGACTGTTTTATCAAATATTATCCTTATTTTTTTCCAGGAGAGGATTTTTCAACTTTTTGAGATCCTTAGTGCTTAAAGTTGCTCCCTGGCCTTCATACATGCATATCGTTTATAACAGTACTAAAAAAAAAAAAATGATGGATGGACTAAGAAACCTTTTATTAGGTTTTCCACTAAAGCAAGTCTCATAAATCCTCCTCTTTCCCAAATTCTTGATTTGGTTTACAGATGATGTTTCCAAAAAGTGGCTAGGATAAAGCAGCACAAACTCAACAGTGGGAAGAAAATGTTGATATCTTTATGACCGTATACACTTTCTGGATGATTTTTTTCCCCAAGTTATACAGATAAGACTTGTTGCAGTGATAACCTTTCTTCATTCCAATTTGTATATTGGTAACATAGAGGGAGAACACACAAAATACCAAAATAACTTACAGCAAATGTTTATTCTCATGTTTGTTTGTTTTCTGATAAAATCATCTGTAGCTTCATATTTCAATATGTGTTATGCAACAACATTATTGTTATTATTGTTACTCCAATTTTTTATGTGTTCCAGTTTCAAGTATCTCTCTTTCTCTGAGTGGGAATGTATGCGAAATCTCACAGCCCTCTGTTTGATTCCTTGCTAAATTAACTTACTCTGAAAGCTTAGTTTGTAAATTGCTTTTGAAATTAAATAATATTTCATTATACTAACCCCTTATTTAAAGTCCTCTTGTCTTTTGAATCACAGTTACTCATTGTGCCTTTTTTAATTCATTTGCTTTCAAGCTGAAAATTTATTATTTTTCTATAAATTACTTCCAATGGCAGAGTTTATGCAAATCAAATAATTACTAGTATCTTTTGATAAAATGAAGGTAATTTAGAGCAATTAAAAATCATCTGAGACTCACAAAAGGGAGATATAATCGTAAATCAAAGCAATCTGACAAGGTGAATATATCTTGAAGTATCCCGAGGCATCCTAAGTAAAAGAATTTACTCTTTTCTTCATGATACAACCTGAGATAAGAAAATTTTGTGTGTGTGTGTGCATGCACATGTGTCTGTGCTAGTAAGGCAATAAAAAAATCAAATCCCTCAAACTATTGTCAAACCCTTGCAAAATTGATAACAAGATGAGAAAAAATTAAATGAAAAAATTACACTATAAGGTACTTGAGCAAATAAGTTTGTAAATGCTTAGGCCAAAATGATAAGTAAAGATGTTAGTTACATAAATCACAATGCCTCTAAAATGACCAAAAGCAATACAGTTAGAAAATAAAGTTTTCATAAGAAAAATAGAAACTGAACTGTGAACTTTGTAGAGAAAGAGAGTAAGACAAAATTGGGGCAATAGCTTAAAATTAGGATATAAGAAGAAAAAAATCTATAAAAAATTCTAAACAGGACTTTTCATCAGTTTTTCAGATTTTGATCAGCCACAATTAACTTTAAAAGCATTCAAAGTGGCATGTTTATATAGCTTTTTTTGAATAACCAGATCTAGTCCAATAATAAGAGTCAGGATCAAGTTTTGTAAGTAAAAACTTTAAACAAGAACGAAGACAATATTACATCTTATAACTAATTCCCCATTGAATTTTGGAATGGGTATCTTCTGTACACCTTTTAAAACATTACAAATGTGTAAAGTATAAAATATTTTATTCACCTAATTCAATTAGCACATTATCATTGACATAGCTAATCAGTGTTCAATTCTGTAGGGCAGGATAGTCTAGATCACAGGCTGACAAAATTTCTGCAAAGGGGAAGACAGTAAATATTTTTCATCTCTGAAAATAAGCAAACTTGAGCAAATATTTTTGCTCAAAAACTGATATTGTTTTTTATAGTGTATATCATACTTTTAAAAATGTAAAAACTATTCTTAGCTCATATATCCTATAAAAGAGGTGACAGTCAAAGCTCTTTTGAATTTTAATATAGATTTATATGGAATATGCTGTGATAGAGGGCAGGAAATATGGTGTTTTATTCAAAGCATTACATCTATATTGTTGCCCTGGATAGATAGGAACTGTTTCCAACCCACTTTTCTGGCCAGAGCAGATAATAATTCATTCCTCAATCTGTGATTATCCACCATTTTCAGAAACCATGTTGATCCATTTTAACAAAGATAACACACCTGGCATGAAAGCTGCAATTGAAAATGGTATTTGAGAGAGTACATAGTAATCCGCTTTTTCCCCCAAGATCCAGCTGATTTATGCAGAAAACATACTGATGTATTGAAAGGACCAGACTAAAGCCATTTTGTGACTCTAGGCCTCTTGTCCAGAGCCCTAGGTCCCCCACCCAGTTACTGGAAGTTGCAACACAACGGCACCCCTCCCTTGCGCCAAAAAGTGGTTCTGCAACTTGAGTCAGCTAATCAGAAGGCCCGGCAATGAGCTCATTGTAGCCAGACCTATCAATAACCTAAAGGTCAACTGGGCCCATTGTAGCCAGACCTATCAGTCTAAAGGCC